>JARWKJ010000005.1:165000-212500 GCA_029959095.1 Rhinichthys osculus | reverse complement strand
CTAAAAACAAATACTATGATGATGTATAAATACTTCATTTAAAGGTGACGTGATTAATCTCTGCACCATTAAAAACTGAATTGCAAAAACAACTCTCCGTCATTGGTCAGTCAGTCAGATAGCCCCGCCCCTAACACCACATGTGATTGGTTGAGTCAGAAGTTGAGGGAGGGGTCACTTGCTCAATCTCATTTCTATAGTGTTCTGCAGTGAAATATGAGCCACTCATGAGATTCTCAGCTTCAGGGCTGAAAGTTACTGTGAAAGTAAAGCATTACAACATTGCGTTACTCCCTTAAACAGTTACTAATTGCGTTACTCAATTACTTTTTAAGAACAAACCTTTCAGCTGTTCTGCAGAACTGAAGAATACAGGAGAGGAACGTGCAACACCACCAATAAAAACTAAAAATCTAAAGTCATTTCAGCTTATGGTTTACTGAATCATGGAAGGACAGAAGCAAGTGCATTGGTCAATAAAGAGAGATTAAATGCATTAAAATATTTGTTTAAACATATTTAATTATTGGAGGTTTGCTTAGTTTTCTGATTTTGCATTTCACTGACTTTATGTGCACGTGAGATTAGTCAATGCTCACATTTAGTCTAGAACTACACTAACCATCATGTTCACACACACCTCTGCATTTCTCTCAACATGAGGACAGGAGAGCTGTCAGTCAATAAATGTGAAAAAGTTACTTATTTGAAAAATTAATTCAGATGTGTTGCTGTAAATGTAAAAGTGCTGCGTTACTTTACTAGTTACTTGAAAAAAGGGTTACACTTTATTATTGTTACAGTGTAATTATATATTTAAGTACTGAGTAATATTAAGCAACTACATGTACTTACTATAGGGTTGGGGTATGATTAGGATTAGGTTGAGGGTTAGTTGCATGTAATTATGCATTATTTACTGTTATTACTATGGTAAGTACATGCAACAAGGACACTGTAATCTGATTATGTAACTCAAGTTACTTGTAATGAGTTACACACACAACACTGCTCAGGTGACCGGTGTCGTTTCTTCATCATCTTCATCATCACTGTTCTTTCTCGGACGCGTGTACCAGCGGCCGGAGCCAGTGCAAGTATCGGGACAGTTTGGTGAACACGAGGCCTTCATCACAGCCTCCGACCGGGAGAGAGAGTCCCGTCAGGAACGCCGTCTTCCCCTCCACCGTCGCCACGGGACTCCCGGGCTTCCCCTCACACTCCCTCCGCTTGCTTCCTGACTCCTGTCTCTCCATGCAGAACATCTTGTTGGTCATCAAGAACGTGAGGTTGAGAGCGTCCCGACAGTCGTCCAATGAGAGGTAAGCGTGTCTGGCTCCGCCCATGACCACGCCCCCTCGGCCCGCCCTCATCAGGATGTTCTCGCTGAAGTCTTTCTCCGGCAGGCAGAGCGGGACGATGGGCATGTGTTCGGGAAGCGGATCCTTTAGCTCCAGGAACGCCAGATCGTTCTCCGGACCGGACGAGTAATGCTTGTGAGGCGTCCAGCTGGAGACAGCCAGCGCTGAGCTCGAGTCCCGGACCGCTGCAAGACAAGAGCACGGCACTTAAAGGGACAGTACCAATGAAAATTAGCCCATGACTTACTCACTCTCAAAGTGCATCTGTCCATCATAAAAGTGCATCTATCCATTATAAAAGTGCATCTATCCATCATAAAAGTGCATCTATCCATGATAAAAGTGCATCTATCCATCATAAAAGTGCAGCCATCCATCATAAAAGTGCATCTATCCATCACCGCTGTCTTATAAACACCTCAGGAACTGTGGACACTTGTGGAAGAGTTCAACATGATGAGGAGATGATCAGTGTAACTCCACAACAACTACAGAAATGTCTCCGCTAACATTCAGAAACGTCTACAAGTGAAGCTCTCCCTGAGTCTCTCCGTAAGGCTGCACTCGCTGCTGTTACTCCTGACTCTGGATCAGTGAGATTGGCCTGTGTTGTTATTGCCGGAGTCTCTGAAGCTCGTGGAAAGGCTCCGCCCTCTTCTGAACAGAGGCGGAGCTAAAGCTCATTTGCATTTAAAGGGACACACACAAAAACGTTGCGTTTTTGCTCACGCCCAAAAAGGGGCAAATTTGACGAGCTATAATAAATGATCTGGTATTTTGAGCTGATATTTCACCCACATTCTGGGGACGCCATAGAATTATATTACATCTGCTGAAAAGGGGCGTAATATGTCACCTTTAAAGTCACAATTGTTATGTTGTTATGTAATAGTGCTCACCGAGAGAGACGTGGCGCTCCGGCAGCGCTGACATACACCCGGCTGACGTCAGCACTGACCTACGACCCAACACCACCCCGTGACAGATGACATCACCGCTGCCGTTCACGAACCGCACCTGCACACATCATCATCATCATCAAGTGCTCTTCTGATTGGCTGAGTGTGGTGTCCTGCGCTAGGGATGCTGGGTAACCGGTCGGTTCTCACCTCCCACGGGCAGCGTCCATCAGGACAGAAGCTGGACGTCTCCGTCGTCCCACACGGGTTCTGAACTGAGAACATGGAGGAGGTCAGTGTCACATGTTCCACACTATGCAAATGAGCCACAGCAACGCAGCCAATGAGAAGACAGCGGTACCGTTTGGCGTGCAGCTCCTGCCGTTGCTGTGAAGCTTGAATCCGCGCGTGCAGAAGCATCGATACGCGCCCGCCGCGGGTCTGCAGAAGTGCTCGCATGCTAGCGGCCCGGCAGACGGACACTGGGACTTATCTGCAGAACAGCATCATGAAGCATCTGACACACTGAATGTGTCCATCATGTTCACTAGCATCACTGTAGGGGCTTTCGCACCGGGTAGTTCTAGGATCGAGCCTCCAGGACGGTTCCCCGAGAGCTAATGGTTCCCACAGGAACGTTCTCCTGGTTGCGATCGCTCCGCCAGTACGAACTCTGAAGTGACGTGAGACACGCTCGTTGTTGAGACTCTTATTTTGACGGCGCTGAGAACGACTGAGCTCACAGTGCTCACATTCTCCTGTTCATTAGTTTACGATCTGTCTAATACGCTATTATATAGAACTGTTATACATAGAAAGTAGACAGTAATGAAGAGTTATTAGCGTATGCCGTTGATGTCCAGTGTTGCTGAGCAGAAATACATCATCATGTTTCTCTCGGTCCCTCAAAGTGGATTGGGTTTTCGCCTCAGCGTAAAGATTAAGAGCTCCATCTATCCCTGTTTTACATTTTCGTAGAGTTAGTTTCTGGAGTAAATATATAGGCTATAATCTGTGTGTGTACACAGCCTTTTTAAAAATGGCGGGTGCTGGTGTTTCGCGTGCGTTCGGCCAATCAGAGAACACTAATGTCACTGTGGTTCCTATAGCGCTGGTTTAGACCGACTCTGAAGGAGTAAATTAGTTCCTCTAAAGGAGTTCCTAGAGCTGAAATCGTTCCTAGTTCCTGCGGTGCGAACACGGCGGCATCCGGGAACTTACGCTAATAGTTCTAGGAACCATGAAAGGTTCCTCTGGTGTGAAAGCCCCTGTTCACTCGTGTAAATTATCTCGTTCACCGGTTTGACAGTCGGCGCCGGTGTACATGTCGGAGCAGGTGCAGGTGTAGCCGCCGATCCCGTCCTTACACACTCCGCTGTGTTTACACGGACCCGAGCTGCACTGATCCCCGTCTGAGAACGGAAGAACGGCAGGAAAATATGAAGCTGAAACGGAGATCCGTTAAAGAGAACAATACAATACTGTGTAAAAGTAAAGAATTGAACAATGATAAACAGTGTAAAGACAGGTTAAAGCTACACTGCTCTGGCACAAAAGTCACTGTTTGGTAATGGTTAAGATTAAGAGTCTATGACTGGATAATTATTGCAGTACCGCGATGACATCACGGTTTTCTCCAGAGCGATTATATGAATGAACTAAATAAATAACTTTTTAAGAACAAAAATGAACCATGACTGAACTGACTTAAGCTGGACTGTGACGCTATTTTCTTCTAGAAACAAACTTTGTTGCATTATTTTCCTGTTATCTCTGTAAAGCTGCTTTGAAACACTATTGAAACAATAGAAATTTCCCTATTTAAATACAAACAGTGACTTGTTGGACCAGGCAGGCAGTGTATGAGCTATGATATAATAGTCATTTAATTTAATTCAAGTTATGATAAAAGTTTCTAAAGGTCACTTACCATAGTATTTAGTCCAGAAGTCATTCTTTGCAGGGAAATAAAAAGAGTTGAAATTGTTTCAGCAGCATTTAGTTAAATTACTTTTAAAAATAAATAAAAACATAATTATAAGTCATAATTTTGACATGAAAGGTGGAATTTATGACAGAAATTTACCATAACGACATTTTAATGTCATTATGAATTGGTATGTCATAATTTCGATGTTCATGTCATAATTGCGATTTATGAAAGCATTTCTTTTCTAATGTAATGGAAACTGTCTTGATGGGAGGAGTCAATTAGCCCGCGCTAAAGCAAAAGAGCGCGAAATTCAGACATCCCAGAATAATAAGATCTCTCTCACATCAGCGTCACTCAGAAGAAAACAGCACCCTGTCCTGTAATCTGCCACTGGTAAGTCCTTCATTATCCGAGCCTGTGATCTATTTTCATATAACATCAACTTTATTCGCACTAGTGGTGATGGGAGTAAAGAAAAGGTGTTTTTGTTGTTGTAACGTTAAACATCTCGCGTTGAACAGACTTCCATTCGCCTCATCTGCTGTTTCAGGTTCACCCACCGCGTTTTTAAAATGTTTAACTTTTAAAAAAAGGGAACTCTTTTACATTTTGATCGCGTTATAAAACCACAAGCTCGTTCTGTGTGAACGGCTCTCCAGTTTAAAGCCCTCGTTACCTGTCCCGGCCATCAGGAGGTGCTGTCGGTCAGCACGCTTCAATAAACCTGTTATTGATTCAAAGAGCTGATAGTAAGGTGTTCGTTAAATTGATAAAATAAGTCTATATGTGCTATTCACACTTTACAATGTGAGTGACCTTGTAAATGTATAGTTTTAAGAAGTAATTAAATAAAATTGTTATGCATTCGTTTAACCCTAGCAAAATTGTTTTAGAAGCTGTGCTGTATCTAAACACAGAAACTACATGTTGTTTAGATGCCTGTGTTCATTACCTACACTATTATTGTATTAGCACCCCAACAAAAAAAGTCAACAAGTAGCCGCGTTTCCATTGCAGATTTGCACAAAACTTTTGCGAGATTTTCTAAATGTCGATAAAAAACTATTGTGAAAAGACGACGTTTCCATTAACCGATGTTATATATGCGACTAAAAGGTTATTTTTTCCTCACGCTATAAGTAGTCACGAATATCCCAGCCACCGCACTAGCTATTATTTTTAATGGAAGGAGTCGTGGGCGTGTTATACAAGCTTTAATGGCAAGGAAAGACTGTGGCATTTCTTTGTTGTATAGAATCCAGTATTCCCGCAATTTATTTGTCTTTAATGAGTTTAATGAAGAACTGTCTCGTCTTCTGTCCAAACATACGGCGCCATCTTTAAAGAACGATCGAATGTTACGTAGTCCATGTGACCTGTAAATGTGAAAAAACTGTTTCCATTGCAGCTTTGCGAAATATTCCTTTTTCGAAGTGCCTGAAAAACCTAATGCGAGCGTAAAAACTTTTTTGCGATATTTGAGTTTTTCGGAAATGTAGGTGTTTCCACTGGGCGTATTTTCAATTCGCAATTTCAAATTGCGCAATTTGACGGGAAATGTAAACGCGGTTATTGGTGTGTGGTGATCATCAGCTGTCGTACTGTCTTCTGGTCGTCTTCGAAGTATTCCCGGGCCTCTTCTTTACTGCACTTCTCCTCGAGACACTCGCGCTCCAGGTTCCCCGGCAGGATCTCCTCCAGCAGAAACACATTAGCCCGTCTGGAGCGCAGGAGCAGTGAATGTGCCCGCCGGTGAGACCGAAACACTGGAAAACACGCTCAAATGATCATGACCACAAACACCATCCCAGCTAGCAGGGGCTAGCGCGTTTCCCAAAAGCATCGTTGGGCCAACTATGATCGCAATTTCCATTGAACTCTATAGGTAACGACGGAACTTGCGACCATAGTTGGCTTGGGGAAACGCACCCCAGATATGATCTAAGAACAGTTACTTTTGAATGTTCTGAAACAAGTAACATTTAAAAAACGCTGATGAACGTCCAACTTACATGGTTCAGAAAAAAGTTCAATGAACGATAAATAATGTGCACACATTTTCAGAACGCTATTAAAGACCAGATATCTTTGAACAAACGTTCTGTTAACTTTACTGGAAGAGCGTTTGTTCGTAACTTCAAGAATTTATACTTCGTTCATGGCACGTGTTTTTCTGAAATGTTTTAGTTTGACGTTTGTTTAACGTTTTTAAATGTTGCTACTCGTTTCAGATCAGTAAAATTCTCATAACGTTTGCCAAATGATCAAATGGAAAGTTTCCTTAATGTTTCAATAAGCAGGAAAAAAAAGTTTTTCAAACCTGGACGTTTGATAGCTTTTCAAAACTTATTATGAACATTAGCAAAACGTTCTTAGGTTAGCTGGACTGATGATTGTTCTCTCACCTGTGCGATGATCCTCCGACAACACATGATGAATGATCAGCGTGAAGAACAGCACACGACATATCAGTGATTCCATCACGATCAATCAGCAGAAGCTCCTGACACCTGTCAGTCACGGATCATCAGCCCGTCTGTAGCTCCGCCCACAATCAATACAGCCAATAACTATCCTCAAAGCTCTTCCAAAGGATACGTGAAGCATTAACAGAAAATGATGCGATGTTGACGTTCCAGCTCACTGTGATTAACTCTGTTGAACGAGCATTCGTTGATGTGTTGTCGTGTGGTAAAAGGCAAACTTGCGATGCTTGTTTGTGTGTGCTCAGCGTGTGTGTATCTGGACTCTAGTCTGTCAACATGACCTCTGAACTCTTCATCTGTGTGTTTGTAACCGCATCCAGAGCCTCCACACACACACTGATGTTAATGTACTGTCTTTATCCAATTGATCTGTCTAATGTATTTGAATTGATGAAGTTAGCAACTTTTGGGAAGTAGGTAAAACTCAAAAACAGCTCATGCCAAAAGGAAACAAGTTGAGATTTTTTAAAAGTGTACAGCTGCCAACTTTAATTCTTGTCATGAACTTTATACAATAAGAATATGACAGAAACGGCTCATAAAATCAACTGTGTTGTCTTTATTTAAACTGTAAATCTCATTTGGATAAGAGTCAACATGAAACAGCATTGACAAATCGCTTTACCTCCATTATGTGACAAGATTTAACTAGAAATATGATATTGTATAATTATAGTTATTATTTCATCAATGATGATTTGATTGAATAGGTTCATAAGTGGAGTAAGTTACATTAATATGAAAAATGAAAGATTATGAAGACAAAAATGGTTTTCTGTAGAATCCCAGCCAACGGGGAACGTTT
The DNA here is from genome assembly GCA_029959095.1 of Rhinichthys osculus. Taxonomy (NCBI): domain Eukaryota; kingdom Metazoa; phylum Chordata; class Actinopteri; order Cypriniformes; family Leuciscidae; genus Rhinichthys; species Rhinichthys osculus. The sequence goes on along the minus strand of JARWKJ010000005.1, from coordinate 205,016 downwards.
TCAGGACCTCCTGGCAAGATTATGAACAACGTTCTTCCAGTAACATGAACGTTTGTTCAAAGTTATATGCTCTTTAATAATCTTCTCAAAACATTCGCATAAAAACAATCGTTCATTGAAAGTTTTTTAAATGTTACTACTCAAATAACATTCAAAAGTAACTCCCATAATGTTTCCAAAATCATGAAATGGAATATGTTCCCTTATAGGAGTAGTTCTTTTTAAAAGGAAAATTAGCCCATGATTTACTCGCCCTCACGCCATCCTAAGTGTAGCATTCTTCTTTCAGACGCATGGCTTCGCTTCAGAAGGCCTTTATTACCCCATACCTGTCAACACTCCCGTTTTTCCCGGACTCCTCCCGGTTTGTTATTTCTCTTGGGAAACTCTCGTAATTTGCATGGCCCAAACTCCTTTATGAATAATCGGACCAATATGTTTGTCTAATTTTGACCAGTTGCCAGATCTTGTATTAAATGCATTATATTCACACACTCCATATACAATTTCAACTCGTTTGTCATCTCAACCTGGCAACCTATAACCCAGTTGCGCAGTCGCGGAAAGCTTAACCCGAAAGCGAGCACCACACACTTTTATGAGCTTCAATCTGTTCAAATTCACTGCCATTATAAAGCTTGGAAGAGATATTTTTTAATATAACTGATTGTATGCGTCTGAAAGAAGAGTGTCATATACACCTAGGATGGCTTGAGGGCTAGTAAATCATGGGCTGATTTTCATTTTAAAGTAAACTACTCTTTTAACATTTGCATGGCTAAAAAAACCCGGACATTTTCAGGGACCATTCAGAAATAACGTTTTAATAACTTTGGGAACGTTAGCAAATTATTCTTAGAATATGTTTTTGTTAGCTGGGATAAATCATCAACATGAATTAAGACCGTGTCGTAGTTGATTCACGTCGACTCGGATAGATCCGCGTCAGACTCTTCGCACAGGCGTCTTCCGAAGCAGCTCTCGCTTTGCTTTGGGCTTCACCGAAGCTCCCATCTGTGGCATGACTTTAGCCATGGCGTTGTTGATCCACTGGATGTACTTGGAAACCTGCGTGTAGACGCCGTACTTGCCCTTGCGTGCGCATCCCTCGCCCCAGCTCACCACGCCCGTCACGTACCACGTGTTCTTGTAGCGCGTCACATGCGGGCCGCCGCTATCGCCCTGACACGCGTCTTTCTCCTCCTGGTCGTATCCGGCGCAGAACATGCGGCTGGAGATCCGGAACTGGCTGGACTCGATGCACGTAGCGCGGTCGACGTACGGCACCGTTAGCTTCTGGAGGACGGTGGACTGAAAGCCGCCCTCGCGCACGCGACCGAAGCCGCTAACCATGCCGCTCTCCTGGGCCATTAGCACGCGCTCCGCGAAGTCGTGCTCCGGGAGGCATGCGGGGATGATGTAGTCGGTGAACGCGATGGGCTTGCTGAGCTTAATGAGGGCGATGTCGTTGTGGTAGGTATTCGACATGAAGTTCTTGTGGATCAGAATCTCGTCTACGTCGTGGATGACCTCACGACCCTCTTTGACCAGCGTGTCAAACTCACCTGACAGAAAGACACAAACGCTAATGAAAACGCCCAAGAACTGATCGAATGTAAATGTGTGCCTTGATTGCAATGCAAGTTAGATAAAAGCGTCTGCCAAAATGCAAACATGTAAATAGGTGTACCCTTCGCAGGGAGTTTGATTGACAGGCAATCTGACCAATCTTAATCCGCCGAATCCGCCATTTTTGTCCGACAAGAGAGTAGATCAACGTCGGTGGATTTGAACTTGAGAAACGGTGTGTACTGACATCTTTCCACGGTTGAAACAACATTCCTTCTGATGTTTATTAGAAGGACGAGATGATCGGTTCTCGAGCAGCTTTAACTGAGGCGATCTGTCAGACACATTAAAGCAGTGGCGTAGGTTTGATTTTGAAATTGGAGGGGACGGGGACATCAATGTATAAATATATTTTAAGTTTTGATCGAAATTATTGCTAGGGATATATCAGTGTCACTGGATATTGGTAGGGACACGTCCCTAGCATCCCTACTAAATTATACGCCCCTGCATTAAAGTGTCACAAAACTGTATTCAATGTTTAAATTTATTTAAAAATGACCAAATGTGAAAGTTGAAACTTTGTTTGATATCAAAAGTAAGCTGGTCTGTCCTGTGTCAGTGTGTTGTCGGTGTGCGCGAGAACATGATGTGGCGTGAGAGAGGCGTGGCTTGTCGGACATAGCAACAGTAAATAAAGGGGGCGGGTCTTTGCGAACTGTCAATTGCGTCTCCTAGACAGCAAGTTTGTTAGCTTTTAGTATGAATACTTCCGCTAAAATGGATCAGGGATTTTTATGACATCACTGCGGACTTCAGCTTCTCATCACATCTTCTGTCCAATCAAACGCTAAAGCCCCGCCCCCTCTGCTATAAACACCACCTGGTCGAAGCGAGCGTTGACGCGTCATAGAGCAATATGTGTTAGAGTGTGTGTTCGGTCGCTCAAGCGCTCCAGTTTTATTACATTTTCCAACTGTCCGCTGGTTAGGAATGAAATGGCTAGAATTATTCACATCTACTATTGAATCCAGCGTATCATCAGCGCTCGGATCCGCTTCCATGGTGCTGTCAGTCTGTGAGCTAAACTAAACGCTATTGGCTGTTTGAAAAGAGGGAGGAGCCATTTAATTTGTCCCGCCTTAGCTTCCTGTTTCAGTGGAAATTACGTCAACGCATCATCAAACAAAGCTGCGCGTCCCGAGACACTTCATTGGGCCTTCACGTAAGAACTGAACTGATCACATAAGGTTCTTTGGGGAACCAAAAATGGTTGTGAAAACCCCTTTTTTGCAACCTTTATTTTCTAAATGGGACCGTTGATATAGAGAAGGAGAAACAACACCAACAAACAATACTGCTGTTAATTTGAAGAATATCATTCAGCTATTTTGTGCATAAAATGTGCATGAAAATATGTTGAAGTTTAAGAAGTGTAAGAGAGATGCTCCTATAAAAGGCCGTACCTAAAACCACCCTGGTGGAGAGCGACTCGTTCATACAGTGAGCGGCCGACAGAATGAAGTGCTGGTTCAAGATGGTGCCGCCACAGAAGCCGATGTTGTTTTCATTAATGAGAAGAGCCTGAGAGAACGTCCCACGTCAACAATAACAGACCAAAACTGGCATATTTCATGTCTCCAAGAGCTCAAGTACAGTATCATGCGCAGGGTTTGAAAATAACACTCACCAACTCGCCAAATGCGAGCGTAAATGTGTTAAACACAGCGTATTTTGCGGAGTCTGAACACACACGTCACTACACAACAAATAACGGCACACTTGTTCATTTGCATCGAAGCAATAGCGGAGATTAAAAAACATAATAATATGCCGATCCTTGCCTTGGGGGACTAGCTGTGATGTAGCTAATCTGTATAATCTGGTTTATTTCTTCTTTTTTTCCCTTTTTGGCTAGTAGAAGTTCTGAAAGACCGGTAACTTAAAAATGTAGAAGCCAAATTGGCCGCAGAGTGAAAGAGTTAAGGTTTAACTTTATTCTGATGGTCCCTTTTACACATTCTGTTGACTACGAGTAACGCTGCATGTCTATAACTCTCTTGTGTTAGTACAGCATTAGTAGAGCATTGGTAGAGCATTGGTAGGGTTAGAATAAGTTGACAAAGTTACTTATGGTCAACAGAATGTTTAAAAGGGACCATCAAAATAAAGTGTTATCAAAGTTAATGTCAAACCCTGGTCATGCACAAGAAGAGTGCGTGTGTGTGTGTGTGTACCTGCCACGGACACTCTCCAGGAGGACACTCCACACCGTTGACTATTCTCGTGTGTCCTCCGGAGGATTCGGGCAGAAGCGGCTCCTCCTCTACGATGTCCCGCTCGTCCAGGCCGAATAAGCTCGTCTCGCTACCCGGCGGGTTTGTGGCGTTCACGGCGGACTGGACGGTGGGCTCGCCGTGCGTCTCCTCTTCGTTCTCAGTGTTGGAGATGTTTGGCGTTAGCATGAAGATGCTCCTGGTCTTCTGGGGATGAACGACGCCGCATTTGAAAGGATCTGAAACCAAAGGGTTATTTAACCCTCACGTCCTGGAACACATCCCTCCCTCGCGGGTCAAAATCACCCGAAGCCCTACTTTTTTTGGGTCCTTTTTTAACAAACCTTTAAATTACTATATTTAGTCAATAAATAAATAGTAATTTAAGCACATTCCTCACATTCTTTCAACTTGAATTCAAAATATCGCACAATTTCATGCATAACTCTTTTAATTCAGCTCTAAATATCTTACATCGGGAGTCTTTGACCTCTTGTGGAATATAATAATAACTCATGATATTTGATGCCTCTAGATGGGCTTATAGCTCTATATGGAGCAGAGGAGCTGTTCCGCTGGGTCCTAAAGCCAGTTTCTCTTCAGTGTGCGCTCACACACACATGTACACATTATACAGTCATTTATTGGTAAAGTTTTAGCATTTTTAGTTTGTCTATGTGTACTGAAGCATTCCTCGCGTTCCACTCATTCCTAAGGGGGTCAGATTGACCCGAGAGGGAAGGATTGTTACTTTTTAAAATTTCAATCACAAAATCCATAAAATTTTCTCCTCGAATCCATTAAATTTTTTTGTGTGTATTTGTGGTTCGAATGCAACACTGTCCTAGAGTCTTGGACCCCTCTGATGAACACTCAATTTTGAATTTAAAAACAACAATTCCAGGTCAAAATGACCCGAGGGAGGGATGAAACTGGAAGATAATCGGCTGATAAACGTTTGCTCACATCAGAACATCGTTTACCATTAGAGTGGCAGGACTTCCCGTTATCGCCCAGGTCGTAGCCTTTGGCACACGAACAAACTGCAATCTTCTCCTTCACCCTGCAGAAATGATCACAGCCTCCGTTCTCAGTCTCGCAGAGCGCAGGAATCGCTGCAGAGAAACACAGAGTTCAGCGCCGCTGGTCTGAGGTCTGTTGAGTGATCACTGAACATCGAGAGGCGTTTACCGATCTCACAGTTGAAGCCCTTAAACCCTTGTTGGCAGAAACACGTGTACGGCCCGATCGCATCTTTACACTCGCCACCGTTGAAACACGGCCGAGACAAACACGCGTCTCCATCTGTGGAAACACAACCGCTGGGATCAAGACTTGCTTTCCCATTCAAACCAAACTGAGGCGCGGGATCGCCACAGGCACTCACCGTGATACACGTGCCAGAACTCATTCTGAGAGAGAGAAGAGAACAACAACATTAATGAGATCAACATTCATCTAATGCACACCAGAAGCATTTAGTGGCGCGTTGGTTTTCCATCGGCGTGTCATTCAGACTCCATCATTGTAAGATTTCAATGGCGTATCATTGTCTTTACAGTCCATGCGTTATTTTTAAAATGTGTTTAAACAATTTTCTTCAGATGGTTTAAACAGAAGTCAATAGTTCAACTCGTTCATGGTGGAAATAGTGGCATTTTAATTTGTAAGCACGTTCTCCAATTAATTGGACGTTCATCTAACGTTTTTTAAATGTTGCTAATGCTTCATGATTCAGAACGTTCAGAGAACATTCAAAAGTAACATTCCCATAATGTTTGAAGAATGATAAAATGAAACTTTTAGAAATAACACTTTAATAACTTAATGGGAACACTTAACCCGAATAAGTTGGCAAAACTCAAATAATTTGAGGTAATCAGTTACATAATCTTTTTTAAGTTAAGAAATTTTACGGTTAAGTAAGCAGAACTTGCAGATTTTTATTTTGTAATCATACATTTTAATCGCTCTTAACATGAAATATTTGAGTACGCTAATTTATATTCAACTTAATTTTCATGTAATCTCAACTTAAATATTTTTAGTACTGGAAAATTAGCTAGATTTAACCAGCTAATTAAAAAAAGCTACTTTTCTAATTGTTGACACAATGCTTTGATAGCATTAGCACATATAGCACTTGTTAAATGTACAACAATTTTAAACATTTTACATACACTGTTCTCCGACCCAGCTCATGCTCCTCTCGTCACCATGATGGTAAACTCTTCTCAATTAGCGTAACAAAACATTAAACACTACTAAATCTCCGCACTTAACATTAATCTGCCACAAAAAAGCATTATATAACACTTAAGTGTCATGGCAAAGCATACTAGTAAATAGAGATCCCAGCCCAGTTTCAACTTTAAATTTAAGTTTGTGTAAATTAAATGAAACAAGTTCATAGAACTCAAAACAATGAAACAATTCAACTTACTAAAAATGTGTCGGTTCTGTGAACTCAAAAGTAAAAAAAAAAAAATCTAAATACTCATAAAAGTTAATTTGATGAAACTAATTTGTATAATTTAAGTTGGCCCTACTCAAACCAATTTTAGGGTTTACAGTGATCAAAATAACATATTTTTATTAGCTGGGATAGTAATATTAATATTTTCAAATATTTAATTCTTTTAAGTGGCACACAGTAACTGAGTGAATGTACTTATTTTCTTAAATGGTGTGAATATACTGAGGGAATAGTGTCTATCAGTGTCAGTGTATGTTGGGCCTAGAAGTGGGAAATATGATTTCTTGAAAGACTCCAATGAAAAATAAAGGAATGACTTGAACAAGCAAACCACAGACCGTCTTTTGAACATCCTCGAAGATTTCTCTGGCCTCCTCGTAGCTGCAGCGCTCCTCCACGCACTCGCGCTCCATGTTCCCCTTCTTCAGCTCCTCGAACATGGAGTTAGCGCGCCGGCGCCGGCTCAGGATCTGACTAGCATCTCGAGTGCGAAGGAAGACTGGGAAAACACATGACTTCATCATCATCTTTATCAACACGAAGCCTCCCTCCTCCAGGGACTGATAGCAGAGGAGTGTTGTGAAACAGACCAAGGCACAGTTAAAATCCCTCTGACACTGACTGGGCCTTAAACAACGACAGGAACCGAGAAATCAGTGGTTCTGAAGCTTCAGTTTGCTGGATTCGAGACGGTACTCACCTTCCGAGCACAAGCCGTGCATTAGAGACAAGCACAGAAAGTTCCAGAAGACCCAAGACATGGTCGGCGTTTAGCTCTTCACGGTAGAGGATCGTTCAGAAAGCAGAGAGAAGGTCAATGAACCGAGCGCTGGGAGGGAGAGAGAGGAACGGGGGAGGAGGAACTCCTCGTTTACACACTCATGTGTGTGAGGTTTTAGTTTAGAGCTGAGAGAGAGTTGGAGAAGCGGATGATCATCAGGGAATTACTTTTACAGTTACTCACAAAACAAATCAGAAGATGTGAATACGAATATTATTGTTAATATCACAGTGTTTATTCTAAATGATTTATGAGTGTTTTGATAATCTTGAATCAGAATAAGTTCGTCTTGCAGCATCTCTTCTCTTCTCTGATGACGAGGGCGGGGATATAACCTGTCACTCACATGAAATCAGCCAATAGCAAACCACAACCATCCAATCAATTCCCCACAGACACAATCAAGCCCCGCCCACATGTGTTCTTGTTCCAGAAGCGTTTCACTCGATATACGACACAATAGAGGAGAAGACCAGTGTAACGCCACTTTTGAGACAGTATGTCTCAATAAAGCCACATTTCCATTACAGATTTGCGCAAAACTTTTGCGATATTTTTAAAACGTCGATAAAAAAAACTATTGTGAAATGACGGCGTTTCCATTAAAGGTGCTCTTTGCGTAATAGACGGTATTGTCTATGAGTTCGAGCACGAGCGCTCTTGTAAAATTTGGTTGCAATCTGAAACATCACCACTTGAGGCCGCTAAAAGTTACGTAGAGCACCTTTAAACGAGGTTATTCGACTGAAACGTGAATTTTTTCCTCTCATGATGAATCATTATAAACAGTAGGTATGTCAGTAGGTTAACGTATATCTCAGCCGCCGCACTAGCGTTATTATTAATGGAAGGAGTCGTTAGGCGTGTTATACAACATTAATGGCAAACACAGAGTCTTAAACTGAGAGCGGCTCGTATGAGGAGTTTCTCCCTCATTTCTGCTTCAAGATCTTGATTGTGGCATTTCTTAGTGGTTTAGAATCCAGTATTCCTGTAATTCTTTTGTCTTTTATGAGTTTAATAAAGAGCTGTCTCGTCTGCTACTCAAACATACATATGAAAGTGACCTGTAAATGCACAAAAACTGTTTCCATTGCAGTTTTGCGGAATATCCCTTCTTCGAACTGCCTGAAAACCTCCTCATGCGAGCGTGAAAACGTTTTTGCGAAATTGACGTGTTTCCATTGGCCGTATTTTCAATTCGCAATTTGAAGGGTAATGGAAACGCGACTAGTGATTCATATTTAGCCTACATTTATTTATTTAGCAGATGCTTTTCTCCACACAACAAGCGGCTGTGTGGTGATAAATCAAGTGAACAAAAAGCTGGTGATTTTCAGTGTTTCATGAAGAAGTTCGCAGAGATGAAGTTGAGCCGCTACCCGAAATATGTGAACTTTATCTTTGTTTTATCAGACTAATATAATGTACACAAAATGCACAGAGAGAAGAGGTCCGGCCTCGCACAGGGTCACGTCTGGTGTATGATTAGACCAGAGCAACATCTGCGCTGGAAAATCAATGCGGTTCCAGTTAATGACTGTCCAACCGTCCCTCAAACACACACGGATGACAGAAGCACACACACACACACACAAGGCTCAGAATCACTGTTTTATTTCAAAGCTCATCTCACACTCTTAAAAATACAGTTTCTTTATTGAATCGATGGCTACTTAAACCTTTAAAATCTTAAAAATAAGGTTCCAAAAGGGTTCCCCAAAGATCCTTCAGTGATCCGTTCTTAAAAGAACCATTTTTTTTCTTAGTGTGAAGAACATTTTAAAAATCTAAAGAACCTTTTTCCACTATAAAGAACCTTTTGTGCAATGCAGAGGTTCTGTGGATGTTATGGATGATATCAACTTTAAATATGGAACTCAACTTGGTTTGATTCTCTAGCAATCCATATTAGTTAGTCCAAATACCAATAGCTTTCCCTTCTGCAATAATCTGCTTTTCTAAAAAAGACACCAGCCTTAGGTCTGTATTCCAAAGCATTCATGAATCACAACCATTTAAGTTCAGATCTGTGGGGAAGTGAGAGTTTATAAGTCAAGGACTGATCCCTGGAAGGGTCTTTGGGGCAACAGGAGATGCACTTTTATGATGGATAGATGCACTTTTATGATGGATAGATGCACTTTTATGATGGATAGATGCACTTTTATGATAGATAGATGCACTTTTATGATGGACAGATGCACTTTAATGATGGATGGATGCACTTTTATGATGGATAGATGCACTTTTATTCTGGACAGATGCACTTTTATGATGGACAGATGCACTTTTATGATGGAGAGATGCACTTTTATGATAGATAGATGCACTTTTATGATGGACAGATGCACTTTTATGATAGATAGATGCACTTTTATGATGGACAGATGCACTTTTATGATAGATAGATGCACTTTTATGATGGACAGATGCACTTTTATGATGGATAGATGCACTATTATGATGGACAGATGCACTTTTATGATAGATAGATGCACTTTTATGATGGACAGATGCCCTTTTATGATGGATGGATGCACTTTTATGATGGATAGATGCACTATTATGATGGACAGATGCACTTTTATGATAGATAGATGCACTTTTATGATGGACAGATGCACTTTTATGATAGATAGATGCACTTTTATGATGGACAGATGCACTTTTATGATAGATAGATGCACTTTTATGATGGACAGATGCCCTTTTATGATGGATGGATGCACTTTTATGATGGATAGATGCACTTTTATGATGGACAGATGCACTTTTATGATGGACAGATGCACTTTTATGATGGATAGATGCACTTTTATGATGGATAGATGCACTTTTATGATGGACAGATGCACTTTTATGATTGACAGATGCACTTTTATGATGGACAGATGCACTTTTATGATGATAGATGCACTTTTATGATGGACAGATGCACTTTTATGATGGATAGATGCACTTTTATGATGGATAGATGCACTTTTATGATGGATAGATGCACTTTTATGATGGACAGATGCACTTTTATGATGGATAGATGCACTTTTATGATGGATAGATGCACTTTTATGATGGATAGATGCACTTTTATGATGGACAGATGCACTTTTATGATGGATAGATGCACTTTTATGATGGATAGATGCACTTTTATGATGGACAGATGCACTTTTATGATGGACAGATGCACTTTTATGATGGACAGATGCACTTTTATGATGGATAGATGCACTTTTATGATGGACAGATGCACTTTTATGATGGATAGATGCACTTTTATGATGGATAGATGAACTTTTATGATGGATAGATGCACTTTTATGATGGACAGATGCACTTTTAATGACTTCGAAACAGAAACATCCACTGCCATTATAAAGCTTGGAAGAGCCAGGACATTTTTTTAATATAACTCTGATTGTGTTCGTCTGAAGAAGAGTGTAATATACACCTAGGATGGCTTGAGGGTGAGTAAATCATGGGCTAATTTCATCTTTGGTCGAACTATCCCTTTACCAGGTCAAGAACTGATCCCTGAAAGGGGCTTTGGGGAACCGGAAGTGCTTCTTCAGTGCGAAACCTTTAACCTCGGGTAAAGACAACAGGAGACCCACCGATATTATTCAACCCCTCAACGGGAGTTTTCACAACCATTTCAATCCATTTTAAGAAGTTGGCCACTTTGGTGTAAATGCCGTAGTACCCCGGCCGATGGCAGCCTTGCCCCCACGACACGACGCCCGTGAGGAAGGAGGTTCCCTCGTAGCGCGTGACTAGCGGACTTCCGTCATGTCCTCGGCAGGACTCGTGTTCACCCGCGATGTAGCCCGCGCAGAACATGTTAGCGGTGACGTTGACGCGGCTGCTCGACACACACTGATCTGTGGGCAGTAGCGGGACGCTGAGCCGCTGTAGAGCGCCAGACGACGGGGCGCTCAGGCCTCGCGCCGGGTGCGTGTTGTGCCCGGCGGTCCGCTTGCTCCATCCGCTGAGCGTGTGGAAGCGTACGGCTACGAGCTCCTCCTGCGCTAGCTGTGCCGTGGGCAAGCATACGGGCACGGCGTACGCCGAGCGCTTGAGCTCTTCATGAAGCTTCAGGAGGGCCAGGTCTCCATCCAGTGACACGGGGTCGTAACTCTCGTGGATAACCACAGCAGAAACATCATACGCCTCCTCTGGGCCGTCCATCACATCCAGGTCATGATCACCTGAGGACAAACAACTGCTGTCAACAAAACTGGAACTGAGCTGAATAATGACACTATGGACGTTATTCACAGCAGCGCCATCTTTGATTTCTAACGGGAATGAAAGCGAGGCTGTGAGGGATACACATACATCTCTTCAGTGGGTATTCTATTATTTAAAGGTGCAGTGTGTAAAGTTTAGTGGCATCTAGGGGTGAGGTTGCGAATTGCAACCAACAGAAGTTACGGTGGCCGACAGGGAAAGATGTCACCAGTTAAGCAATGAGGTTTCTTTACTGATAAATGAAGAAATTAGGTTTACCTAATTATTCAGTAAAACGATATATGTATATGATAACTTATTTTTCATTTTAAAGTGAACTACTCCATTAAGCAGCGAGTTACGGTGTTGTATGGGAAACACACCCCTGTACAGTATTAAACGCTGTAGAAATAAACGTGACTTGATCATGAGTCAACACTTCAGACACCTGTGATAACCTTCAAGCGCTTCAGGTCCTTCTGATGAACGCAGTGAGCCGCTGTCACGACCCAGCCGGCGTCCAGAAGAGCTCCTCCACACACACTCTCTCCGTTATAATCTATCAGCGCCTGGAGACGGAGAACACACTCGTCATCTGATCACTTCTTCCCGTGAGGCGTGACGAGCACGTTCACTGTTACCTGCCAAGGACAGTGGCCTCTGGGACAGTGAATCCCCCCCGCGAGCTGTTTTTGAGGATGATCTGTGTTTGTCGTCTGAAGCGGGATCTTTCCACATGGATATTCAACTGCAACAAATCACAGATTAAATAGAAAACGTTTGGCAAGAGAAACATTGAATGTTGAAAAGTGCCTGAAAGTTAAAGTGCCCCTATTATTTTAAAGGTTCCTAAATGTTGTTTTAGCATCTCTTAAATCAGGTTTACATTCATCCAAGATCAAAAACACTGTAATTCCCTCATAATCTCCACTGCAGCTTCAGCTCTTTCTCTCATGCAGTGTCTGAAACGCGTCGATCGAGGATTCAGTCTCTCTAAGCCCCGCCTCTCTGAGAGCTGCTCTGCTGTGATTGGTCAGAAAGCAAACGCTCATTATCATATCTGAACCTCAGCTCTTGATCACAGTGATGCGAACAGTAACGATGGCGTGGGTTTCACCGTATCAATCTCAGAAAACAGCGTCTCCTCGACACGAACAACACGAGCCGAACTCTTCCAGTCTCAGATACACTAGTGTTTGAGGGCGGGGCTAAGAGACGCTGCTCAGCCAATCAACACCAGAGGCGGGCATTACTTAAGCTGGACTGTGACGCTATTTTCTTCTGGAAACAAACTTTGTTGCATTATTTTTCTGTTATCTCTGTAAAACTGCTTTAATACACACAGGGCCCTATTTTAACGATCTGAAACGCAAGTGTCAAAGCGCAAAGCGCAAGTAACTTTGTGGGCGGATCCCGGCGCTGTTGCTATTTTCCCGGCGGGATAAATGCCTCTTGCGCCTGGCGCAAATCTAAAAGGGGTTGGTCTGAAGTAGCTTCATTATTCATAGGTGTGGTTTGGGCATAACGTGAAATAAACCAATCAGAGCGTCATCTCACATTCCCTTTAAGAGCAGGTGCGCAAGTTGCATTACGGATTGCTATTATTATGGCGGATTTACCAGGCGCACGCCAGAAGCGGTTCACAGCCGAGGAGACCGACGTTCTTGTCAGGACCGTGAAAGACAGAGGAGTGGCGTTGTATGGGGATGGAGAAACCCACCCAAATCAGCGTCGCTTAAACAGGCGTGGGAGGAAAAAACTAAAAAAAATCTTCATGGACACCACAATGATTTCCCTCATGTGTTAATATTTTTCCTTGTTATAATGTATGATTTGCAAAAATAAAAACTGCTGCATCTGTGTTGATGAGAGAATCAAAGTGTATGCGCGTTGTGCACCCGCTACATTATGGCCAAGCATGCGCGCTTAAAATAGTGCAACAATGCGCAACGCGCCACTGACTTTAGACTAGTTTTTTTCTGGTCAGTGGCGGAATTGTTTTCTGGAACAGCAAAATAGCACTAGGGAAAGTTTGCGCCGAAACACGCCTCCTTTTTGCGCCGACCCGCCCAGGGGAGCGCAAGATAATTTCCTAGTTTACGTGACGTGCGTCTGTGGAGGGAAAAGCCCGCCTTGTGCGGCTGCAACATAGGAATGATACATGCGTCAGTGTACAAACTCATTTGCGCCGGGTGCAAGATAGGGCCCTCTGTGTTGTAAAAAGTGCTATATAAATAAATGTGACTTGATTTGAATTGACTACATTATAGGGGCACTTTAAATAAGTTTAGTTTGGAGTATGAAAGTTTTATAAGCCTTGTGTACTTTGAGAGTTGAAGTTTATAGGTCTTTATTTATATATTCTTCCCACCTTGAGCAACACAAGATGTCCCATCAGCCCCCAGTGTGTATCCCGTGGCACAGCGACACGAGCGTCGGGGTCCCGAAGCCTCGCAGAACTGCTCACAGCCTCCGTTCACGTGAAGACACCTCAGCGTCTCCTCGAACCCTGCCCGTGGAACACATCTGTGAGCTTGCAGAAGGACACGCTGCTGGTTACCGGTCACGTTCACCTACCTTTCTCACAGTATTTTCCCTCGAACCCCTCCGGACACAGGCAGTAGTAGGTGCTCGCCAGATAAACACACGTGCCGTTGTTCTTGCACGGATTGGTCAAGCACGGCTCCTTAGCTTAGATAGATGATTACATGTATAAATCAAGCAAATGTTTAAAAAATAAAATTGGTTTATTATAGTAATTCAATGCATCTTGAACTGAGATGAAACATGGAAGCTTGTTTCCACCACAGAATAAAAAATGTAATTGCGACTTTTTATCTCACAATTCAGATTTTTTTTCTCAGAATTGCGTGATATAAAGTCAGAATTGCGTAATATAAAGTCGCAATTGCGAGTTATAAAGTCTAATTCTAAGGGTAAAAAAAGACTGACTTTTTTAGTCAGAATTGCCTGTTTGTATCTCACAATTCTGACTTTATAACACGCATTTGGGAGATATAAAGTCAGAACTGGATGATATAAAGTCACAATTGTGTGTTATAAAGTCAGAATTGTGAGATATAAACAGGCAATTCTGACTAAAAAAGTCAGTCTTTTTTACCCTTAGAATTAGACTTTATAACTCGCAATTGCGACTATATTACGCAATTCTGACTTTTTAACATGCAATTGCGACTTTATATCACGCAATTCTGACTTTGTATTACGCAGTTGCTTGTTATAAAGTCAGATTTGCGAGATATAAACTCACAATTATGTGATAAAAAGTCGCAATTATTAAAATGTTTTATACTGTGGCCGAAACAAGCTTCCATATAAACAAACACCTCTTGAACAAACAGAACCTTTGACTTGGTCAATAAATACTGTGTTTGTTTGTTTTTTAACCAGATTAGCAATCCATGTAATGACCAGTAATGAAATCAGTTACATGATTATATAATACTATGGTCACAACTGTAGGCTACTAATAATAAGTACAATGTCAGAAAGATTCTCTCAGTGAAAAGCACATATTTATACTAATAATTGACTACAGTTTTTGAGGAAACTATGGTGTGTCCTGTTTGTTTTTGTGATGGGCAGCGGTGGATCACGTTTATTTTGCCCCATACTCACCGGAGTAACTCAACCAAAACTGTTTCTGCAAAAGATAAACAAAAAGAATTCGCAAAGTTATTTAAAATAATATGTCAGACAGTCAGATGAGTGATAATATTACATGATATCTTAGTAGGTACCGTCTTCGTGTCGTCCTCGAACACCTCGCGCGCCTCCTCGTAATCGCAGATTTCTTCGACGCACTCGCGCTCGAGATTGCCGCGCTTCATCTCCTCAAGGAAAGAGTTCGCGCGTCTCACGCGCTGCAACACAGAACTGGCGCCATCTTTGTCAAGAAACACTGGAAACACCCGAGGAACAGAGGTAGAACAGAAGTAGTTTGATACGCAAGTTATTTAACAGGCGGTCTATGTATGTTGATAAACGAGCGACACGAACACTCCCGATATAGAACACTGCGCGCGCGAGTCACTTCTTTGATTATAACGGTTTCGGGAGAGTTATATTAGTTCGTGTCGCTCGCAATTCTTACCACCGATGGATCCATGAAATATCAGGACACACAGCAACACAACAGCACAAGTGTCCATGTTCACCTCTGGACACACGCGTGGGCAAAGTTTCCTCAGAATCCCGATGGTGAGACTGAAATTAGCCGATCGACCGGGAGCAAAGGGCTTCTGTGTGAGATTCACTCAGACACGCTGATAATGAGTAATCAAACTCATTATTGGACCAGGCTTTGATTTTAAAGTCACCATGTATTATGGAATACTGCAGCTTTATTCTTAAATGATTTATCGGTGCACATCATTATTATCATGTTTTATTCATGTTCCTGGTAATCTTGAATCAGAATAAGTTCCTCTTGCAGCATCTCTTCTCTGATGACGAGGGCGGGGCTTTAACCTGTCACTCACATGAGATCAGCCAATAGCAAACCACAACCATCCAATCAATTCCCCACAGACACAATCAAGCCCCGCCCACATTTGCTCTTGTTCCAGAAGCGTTTCTCTCGATATACGACACAATAGAGGAGAACAACTTTATGCTGACTTTAAAAGTCTCACACAGATTATTTTGAAACAGTATTAAACATATAATGTGAGAAACCACTTATTAGCTACTTTAATAACTACATATTATTACACCCTGGCGCCTTTCCTAACCAGACGCGACGCAATAAAAGGCAGCTTTTCCATGTTAATCAGAGTTCTTGTCCTAATGAGCCACGATGGCGATACTCGATAAACGTTTTTTAATTCTGCACCGTCGCCCTGGAACAACAACACAAAGTATATGGTGAATATATACTCACGAGAAACTCACAATAGTGTGGATTCCCATTGGAACGACTGAAACATTTGCTCACACACACATTTATACACATCATGCATATAAACCAAATAAACACAGATAATTTCATTCTACTGAATTGTTTATTTGTGAATGAGGTCATGAAGGCCAAAGCATTGAGAGAATAAAAATGTCAAACAATGAAGAAATTAGACATAATCAGACATAAATAGAGCAGCGCTCAAATTCAGAAGCTTTAACGCATCACTTGAGTAGAATTGGCCGTATGTTCGTGGATCCACTGCAGGCGTTGGAGACGCGCGTGTAGATGCCGTAGATCCCGGACTGCTTTTATCACTAACACTTTTATCATGGATAGATGCACTTTTATGGTCTTCAAATTTTCTCCGGCCATTCACTGCCATTATAAAGCTTGGAATTTTTAAATATAAATCTGATTGTATTCGTCTGAAGAAGAATGTCATATACACCTAGGATGACTTGAGGGAGAGTAAATCATGGGCTAATTAAATTTTTTGGGTGAACTATCCCTTTAACGCTTCACTTGAGTAGAGTTCGCCGTATGTTGGTGGATCCACTGCAGGTAGTTGGAGACGCGGGTGTAGATGCCGTAGGATCCCGGTCGAGCGCAGCCTTTCCCCCAGCTCACGATTCCCAGCAGGAACGTGGTGTTTCTGTAGCGGGTCACTAGCGGGCCGCCGCTGTCGCCTTTACACGAGTCCTGCTTTCCCTCGATGTAACCGGCGCAGAACATGTTATCAGTGAGCGAGAGTTGGCTGCTCTTCACACACTCCTGCGTGCGAATGCGCGGCACCTGGAGTCGGCGCAGTAAGCGTGAGGTGGGTCCGTCCTCGCTGCGTTTGCCCCACCCGCTCACCGTGTGCTTGCTAACGGCCCACAGCACGCGCTCCGCCATGTCGCGCACCGGCAGGCACACGGGCACGGCGTACGCGCTGTAGACGACGGGTCTGCGCAGACGCAGCAGGGCGATGTCACTGTCTGCGGTCTCCGGCACGTAGCCGGGGTGCATTAGCATCTCCTCCACCTCGATCACCTGTTCTGTGCCTTCGTCCACCTCGATGTCGTGCTCACCTGAGTCACAGCGCGACAGAACAACAATAATTAGTCATTAACAATCTTAAAGGGGTCCTACAATGCCCTTTTCACAAGATGTCAAATAAGTCTCTGATGAGTGTGTATGTGAAGTTTTAGCTCACAATACACCACAGATATTTTTTATTGCATGTTAAAATTGTCACTTTTTGAGGGTGAGCAAAAACAGGCTGTTTTTGTGTGTCCCTTTAAATGCAAATGAGCTGCTGCTCCCGGCACAGGGGGCGGAGCTTCAAGAGCTTGTGTGTGTGTGTGTGTGTGTGTGTCTACATACAATAAATGTCTCCACTAACATTCAGAAACGTCTAAAAGTGAAACAAACGTCTAAAAGTGAGCCAATCAGAAGAGCGTGTGTAATAATTCTGCTCTGAGAGCGACTGTACCTGCGACTATCTTGAGAAACTTGACTTTGAGTTTCTCTAAACAGTGTGCGGCTGTGAGGATCCAGGTGGGTTTATAGATCACACCTCCACAGAAGCCCTTCTCGCCGTACTTCAGCAGCACCTGTCCACACACACACACACACACACACACACACAGGTGTTTGACGGTAATGACACATCAACATGTGTGTTCTGACGGTGACCTCAGTACCTGCCACGGACAGTGACCTTTAGGACATTCGGCTCCACCAACGATTCGAGACCTCAGGTCCGCCTGAGAGTTCGTACCAGAACCTCCTCCCCAAAGAAGAGGAACCTTCCCACACGGAAAAGCCTCTGTAAGACACGGACCGTTATAATGGTTTAATTCTAAACTAATTAATTTTAAACGAATTAGACAGTTTTCTATGTAATTAAAGGGATAGTTCACCCAAAAATGAAAATTAGCCCATGATTTACTCGCCCTCAAGTCATCCTAGGTGTATATGACATTCTTCTTTCAGACGAATACAATCAGAGTTATATTAAAAAATGTCCTGGCTCTTCCAAGCTTTATAATGGCAGTGAATGGCCGTTTTTGTTTTGAAGTCCATAAAAGTGAATCTGTCCATCATAAAAGTGCATCTATCCATCATAAAAGTGCATCTATCCATCATACAAGTGCATCTATCCATCATAAAAGTGCATCTATCCATCATAAAAGTGCATCTATCCATCATACGAGTGCATCTATCCATCATAAAACTGCATCTGTCCATCATAAATGTGCATCTATCCATCATAAAAGTGCATCTGTCCATCATAAAAGTGCATCTATCCATCATAAAAGTGCATCTATCCATGATAAAAGTGCATCTATCCATGATAAAAGTGCATCTATTCATCATAAAAGTGCATCTATGATAAAAGTGTATCTATCCATCATAAAAGTGCATCTATCCAACATAAAAGTGCATCTATCCATCATAAAAGTGCACCTATCCATCATAAAAGTGCATCTATCCATCATAAAAGTGCACCTATCCATCATAAAAGTGCATCTATCCATCATAAAAGTGCATCTATCCATCATAAAAGTGCATCTATCCATCATAAAAGTGCATCTTTCCATGATAAAAGTGCATCTGTCCACCATAAAAGTGCATCTATCCATCATAAAAGTGCATCTATCCATCATAAAAGTGCATCTATCCATCATAAAAGTGTATCTATCAATCATAAAAGTGCATCTATCCATCATAAAAGTGCATCTATCCATCATAAAAGTGCATCTATCCATCATAAAAGTGTATCTATCAATCATAAAAGTGCATCTATCCATCATAAAAGTGCATCTATCCATCATAAAAGTGCATCAGTTCATCATAAAAGTGCATCTATCCATCATAAAAGTAGTGCTGCCACTAACGACTAATTTTCTAACGACTAATCTAAACGACTAATTAAAAAACAAACAATGTTTGTCATTTCGTTGTGTCCATTTTATTTAGAACTGAAGGGCCAAAATATAAAATGTCACCTGTTGAAAAACATTATGTATTAACAATCTAAGCATAAGTATCTGCATTTCCATTAGGCTATACCATTAGTCAGAGTCCTAATCTAATCCTCTATTAAAAAACATGCATGTATTCATTACTTAAATTAGCTCTTTGTTCTGCCTTAAATTAATACATTAGCTTACTGTACATTTTTATATGTACATTTCTGAAATGCATAACTGATAACATCACTGTGAATTGTAGGCTAAAGTAGATGCACTCATGCATTTTAGGTAAAGCTGCTTTGAAACAATATGTATTGTGAAAAGCGCTATACAAATAAATTGGAATTGAATTGAAAGAGTCTGGACTAGCCTACTACGCTTAGCTCTGCCTTATAATAAATCGCGCTGAAAGCAGGCAGGCACGCAGATATGCAGCTCTCGTTTACACTTGCGTGCATGCCGGGCCCGTGCCGCGGTTCGCGTGAATGTGAAAGCAACACGGACTCGGGCGCGCGTTTTAGCTGATTATGTAATTAGTTAAATAAAACACTTGTAAGGGATGATAGTGTTGATGATTTACCTTGGATACGAGCGAGAGCGAGTCTGCAGTGTATTCACGCTTAGCCCGTGGAATCAGGGCAACACATTTGAAAAAGTGTCTCCTCAAAAGAGTCCATTTGCAAGCAGCAGAAGAAGGCCACCTTATGCGACACACGCACCTGTGTTATTCACTCAGCTGCGCATAATAGCACAGAATTAATTAAAATATATATATATATATTGACCCGCGTTCTGTTTTCTATCATGCGCCGTGTACGTTTGCGATTGCGTAAGATGCACGCAAACACACCAGGGTTCGGTAGAATTAAGTTGAGTGTGAAACCAGACCAACGCTGCGGGGGCGCCGGGAACAATCGCTCGCGGGCTCGGATCGCAGAAAACGAGCCCAGTGTGAAAGCACCGTCACCTGCCTCCACAATTTTTCATATCAAAGCAGTGAAGGCGGGGGAGGGGGAAGGAAGAGGATGGCAGATTAACCAGCAGGGCGCGCACATCGCACAGACTGGTGTGTGGAGGTGAATTACAGTGAGCCGTTTGAGACGGGAGACCAAAAATAAATATGCGGTCAATAGTAAAACGACACGTCGACTAAAAAAATTGGCGTCGACTAATTTGCAAGGTCGATTATGTCGACTTAGTCGACTAATCGCGGCAGCACTAGATAAAAGTGCATCTATCCATCATAAAAGTGCATCAGTCCATCATACAAGTGCATCTATCCATCATAAAAGTGCATCTGTCCATCATAAAAGTGCATCTATCCATGATAAAAGTGCATCTATCCATGATAAAAGTGCATCTATCCATCATAAAAGTGCATCTATCCATCATACAAGTGCATCTATCCATCATAAAAGTGCATCTGTCCATCATAAAAGTGCATCAGTCCATCATAAAAGTGCATCTATCCATCATAAAAGTGCATCTGTCCATCATAAAAGTGCATCTATCCATGATAAAAGTGCATCTATCCATGATAAAAGTGTATCTATCCATGATAAAAGTGCATCTATCCATCGTAAAAGTGCATCTATCCATCATAAAAGTGCATCTATCCATGATAAAAGTGCATCTATCCATCGTAAAAGTGCATCTATCCATCATAAAAGTGCATCTATCCATCATATAAGTGCATCTATCCATCATAAAAGTGCATCAGTCCATCATACAAGTGCATCTATCCATCATAAAAGTGCATCTATCCATCATAAAAGTGCATCAGTCCATCATAAAAGTGCATCAGTCCATCATACAAGTGCATCTGTCCATCATAAAAGTGCATCTATCCATCATAAAAGTGCATCTATCCATGATAAAAGTGCATCTATCCATCATAAAAGTGCATCAGTCCATCAAACAAGTGCATATATCCATCATAAAAGTGCATCTATCCATGATAAAAGTGCATCTATCCATCGTAAAAGTGCATCTATCCATCATAAAAGTGCATCTATCCATGATAAAAGTGCATCTATCCATCGTAAAAGTGCATCTATCCATCATAAAAGTGCATCTATCCATCATATAAGTGCATCTATCCATCATAAAAGTGCATCAGTCCATCATACAAGTGCATCTATCCATCATAAAAGTGCATCTATCCATCATAAAAGTGCATCAGTCCATCATAAAAGTGCATCAGTCCATCATACAAGTGCATCTGTCCATCATAAAAGTGCATCTATCCATCATAAAAGTGCATCTATCCATGATAAAAGTGCATCTATCCATGATAAAAGTGCATCTATCCATCATAAAAGTGCATCAGTCCATCATACAAGTGCATATATCCATCATAAAAGTGCATCTATCCATCATAAAAGTGCATCTATCCATGATAAAAGTGCATCTATCCATGATAAAAGTGCATCTATCCATCATAAAAGTGCATCTGTCCATCATAAAGCTTGGAAGAGCCAGGCCATTTTTTAATATACTCTGATTGTATTTGTCTGAAAGAAGAGTGTCATATACACCTAGGATGGCTTGAGGGAGAGTAAATCATGGGTTAATTTTCATCTTTGGGTGAACTCTCCCTTTAAGCTCTACAGTGTTTGCATGAAAGGGAAGCTGGAACATTAACTATAGGGCTTGTCTTGATTGGTGAGTTGTGGATGTTCTCACCGTGTGTCGGGCAGTTCTGACCGTCTGACCCTAAGAAATACCCATCGGCACAGGAGCAGTTGCGCTGGCCGTCCTCCTCCACGCAGAAGTGCTCGCAGCGCCCGTTCTCATGCAGACAGGAGTCAGGCACACCTTTAATCTCTGCGGAGTCAAAGAGATTCAGGAGTTAGGCACACCTTTACGAGAGTGGGAGATTCAGGAGTTAAGCACACCTTTAATCTCTGCAGAGTCAGAGCGGGAGAATCAGGAGTTAGCTTGTTCTTTAACCTCAAGGACGTTTTTACTCTTTCCGGACGCCAAATTCTCTTCAGAAAAGACACTTTTCAGAGTTTTTGAAGCACAAATCCCTCGTACATTACATTAGATATGGTTGATAAACAATTATAAACTGCAAAATTAACATAGTATAATATGTAACCAGTTTAAACAAACTTCTTCCTCAGTCTTGTTCCAGTACAAAAGTCCTAACCCTAATCAAGATATGAAGTCTTTCTGAAAAATGTATCAAAAGCGTGTGTTTGTGCTTAAACAAGAGCAAATATCTGCCACTGGAGTCACAAATAATCTTGTTTTCCTTTTGATTAAGTTTATTTTTCTGACAAAAACTCACTTATTAAGTCTTCAGTCATTCTGTTTCCCCAGTAATTGTGTCTTGATTTAAGATTGTTTAGATATTTGTGCTGGAAAACAAGACAGAAACACTGAGGAAGAGCATCTGATGACCGGCTAGTGTTCTCACCGCGCTCACAGGAGCGTCCGCTGAAGCCCGGCGCACACAGACACATGAAGGATTCTGCGTTCTGACTCGTGCACAGCCCGTTGTTCTCACACGGGTTCGATGCGCAGTGATCTTTAACTGCAGACCAACATAAAGATTCATCTTTATTACACAGAAAAGGTCATTTAGCAAAAAGTCACATATCTTTAAAACTCACCATCGTAGATCTTCCAGAACTCATTCTGTGTGGAGACAGTAGTTAGATAGTGTTACGGCATATTTACTCATATTTCAGACGCAATGCCACATAAGAGCCAGAATGCATCATGCCTGTTCGGACTCTAGTATCAGAGTATTCGTTAGCCCCGCACGCTGTAACACATCTGTCCCTCGCGGGTCAACGTGACCCGAGCCTTAAAGCTATACTTCATTATTTTGTTTGTCCAGAAAGTTTATTTTATTTCATTTTGATAATATATTTGTCCTATTTTTTAATGCAATTTCTTTGGAGATTTTTTTGTTATTTTTTATTTTATTTACCTTTAACTAGATTTCATCAATAAATAATAAATAAATAGTAATTTAAGCACATTCCTCACATTCTTAAATTAAAAAAACCTCACAATTTCACGCATAACTCTTTTAATTCAGCTCTAAATATCTTACACTGGGAGTCTTTGACCTCTTGTGGAATATAATAATAACACATGATATTTCATGCCTCTAGATGGGCTTATAGCTCTATATGGAGCAGAGGAGCTGTTCCGCTGGGTCCTAAAGCCAGTTTCTCTTCAGTGTGCGCTCACACACACATGTACACATTATACAGTCTTTATTGGTAAAGTTTTAGCATTTTTAGTTTGAATGTTGAGCATTTGTAGGTTTGTCTGTGTGTACTGAAGCATTCCTCACATTTCACTCATTCCTAAAGGGGTCAGATTGACCCGAGAGGGAAGGATTTGTTACTTTTTAAAATTTCAACCACAAAACACCTCGAATCCATTAAATACATTTTTTGTGTGTATTCGTGGTTCAAGTGCAACAAAAGTCCTAGGGTATTAGACCCCTCTGATGAACACTCAATTTTTCTATTTTTAAAATGACCCGAGGGAAGGATGAGGGTTGTGGGTAACACACCTAAATGCCACTTCAGAAACGTTACACTAGTTTTCTAGACAACATGCACCAAGAGCAGTGCTGTCAGTCACTGAATGTGTGTGTGTGTGGTGTAATCCTGACCGTGGCCTCGGTGTGTTCGAACACCTCCCTCGCCTCCTCGTACGAGCACTTCTCCTCCAGACACTCCCTCTCCAGATTCCCCGTCTTCATCTCCTCGAACCAGCCCGAGTTTGCTCGCCTGCTCCGGGTCAGAACCTCATGAGCCCCGTCCCGCCCCGTGAACACTGAACACACACACACACACGCACACAAGACTGCACTGACAACACTCTCAGTACCAACACTACTGCACCTGGTTGTATAGCTGGTGTTTTATCTTACCTGTGGCCGAATGACAGCAGTAAAGACTCCAGAGGACGTGAAAGCCTGACAGGAGACGCATGTCGACCAGCGCTTCGGTTCTTCTGCTGGAGGGTCAAAGGTCTGAAGTCTAAATACTCTCCAGCCCTCCGGCTGACAACACTCCCTCACTTACACACACACTCACACACACAGATACAAGACAAAGGACAACATTTGAAAAAAATATTTTATTTTTGATACATAATACAAATTTCAAACATGTTCTGCCAGTGTTTGTTATATATTCTCACTTGCATGTGTCCCTAAAGGGGAAGTGTGTCATTTGTTTTTAATTGCAAAAGTAACTCGATTATCTGGTCCCAATGTTTCCTTCGCGATGCTAAACATCGTAAGTCTCGACCCTACTCATGAAACGAGTCAGACCAGTGTCACTCTCAGGAAGTCCGTCCAAAATTACCAATTTAACTTGGAATATGGCATAAAGTAAAGCCAAACAATCTCTGTTACTGTAATCTCCTGTTATCACTGTAAAGCTACTATGAAACGATCTATATTGTTAAAGCGCTGTATAAATGAAGGAGACTCGACTTGACATAAAACATTTGTGACTGTGAATGTGAAACCTGAAGACACACTTCCCCTTCAATAACATTCGGAAACACTTGTATTATATCATGATATATATATTTTTTTTTCACAAGAGGTTGGCAAAGACACACAATGTAAGATATTTTGAGTTGAATTAAAAGGGTTATGCATGAAATTGTGAGTTATTCTGAATTTAAGTTGAAAGAATGTGAGGAATGTGCTCAAATTACTATTTATTTATTATTTATTGATCAAATCAAGTAATTTAAAGGTAAATAAAATAAAAAAGAAGTGCGAGGGAAGAATAACATTCAGAAACTCTTGTGTATTCATGCGCTGGCCACAGTCTTCGCAATCCACTCCACGAAGATGGACACGCGCGTGTAGATGCCGTACACGCCGGCGCTGGCGCAGCCTTTCCCCCAGCTCACGATCCCGGTCAGAAACCATGTGTTCCGGTAGCGTGTGACTAGCGGGCCGCCGCTGTCGCCCTGACACGAGTCCCGGCCGCCCTCGAGGAACCCGGCACACAGCATGTTCCTGCTCACCTTCAGGCCGGACCGAGCCCGACACTCGTCCAGCGAGACCCTGGGCACCTGGAGCCGCTGCAGAACCACCGACACCGGGCCCGACTGGGTCAGGCGACCCCAGCCGCTCACCGTCGACATGCGCACCGACGCTAGCGTGCGGACGAACGTGCCGTTAGCTGGAGGAAGGCAGACCGGCACGGCGTAGCGGTCGAGTGTGACGGGGCTGGCGAGACGTAGCAGAGCGATGTCGCTGTCAGCGCTGGAGTGGTTATACCACGGGTGCACCAACACTTTAGACACTTTCCTCGTCTGTTCAGTTCCTTCGTCTTTATCGAGGATGTGTTCGCCTACAGGAGACAGAATAACACCGAAAGATGAGATCTGAGAGGAGGAACATCAACAGTACCAAAACTCCTCGCATTTATGATCTTCTGGACACAATCAAAGCGCTGCCCTGCAGTTGTTCTTGTTCTAGAAGCCACAAAAGTAACGTTTTTTTGGGGGGGGAGTAACGCAATATTGTAATGCATTCCTTTTAAAAGTAACTTTCCCCAACACTGAAGAAAAGAGGATTGTAACTTGCAAGAAGTTTTGATCAGCAGTCAGTTCTCAGCACAGGAACCCAGACTAACCTCTCCCACAGCCAATAACCTTCTCTCCTCCTTCACTCCACTAACCGATGAAGAAGTATCTAAACTTCTCCTCTCCAGTCATCCTACCACCTGCCCTCTAGACCCCATCCCCTCACACCTTCTACAAGCCATCTCTCCCACACTTCTACCAGCTCTCACACACATTATCAACTCATCCCTCCACACTGGCATTTTCCCTACAGCATTTAAGCAGGCTCGGGTAACCCCTCTGCTTAAAAAATCAACATTAAACACATCACTTCTAGAGAACTACAGACCTGTCTCTCTCCTACCATTCATTGCAAAAACACTTGAACGAGTTGCTTTTAACCAAGTATCATCCTTCCTGTCTCTGAACAACCAGCTGGATGTCAACCAATCTGGCTTCAAGAAAGGACATTCAACTGAGACTGCATTGCTGTCAGTCACGGAAGCCTTGCGGATCGCAAAAGCTGCTTCCAAATCATCAGTCCTCATTCTACTGGACCTGTCTGCTGCCTTCGACACTGTGAATCATCAGATCCTCTTGTCCGCCCTCTCATCACTGGGCATCACTGGAACCTCCCTCAACTGGTTTGAGTCCTATCTCACAGGTAGGTCTTTCAAGGTCACATGGAGAGGTGAGGTATCCAAAGCACATCAACTGACCTCAGGCGTTCCTCAGGGTTCAGTTCTCGGACCGCTCCTCTTCTCCATTTACACCACATCACTGGGACCTATCATACAGGCACATGGTTTCTCTTACCATTGCTATGCTGATGACACCCAGCTCTACCTCTCATTTCAACCAGATGATCCCACAGTAGCTGTACGGATCTCAAGCTGTCTGGCGGACATCTCGGCATGGATGAAGGAACATCACCTGCAGCTCAACCTGGCAAAGACTGAGCTTCTCGTCCTCCCTGCCAATCCGTCTCTACAGCACGACCTCACTATCCAGGTAGATTCATCCTCAATCACCCCATCAAGGTCGGTCAGAAATCTTGGTGTAATCTTTGATGATCAGCTGACCTTCACAGACCACATTACAAAGACAGCTCGATCATGCAGGTTTGCTATGCACAACATCAGGAAGATCAGGCCTTTCCTAACTGAGCATGCAACACAACTTCTCGTCCAGGCCCTGATCATTTCTAGGCTCGATTACTGCAATGCTCTTCTGGCTGGACTTCCATCATGTGCAACTAAACCTCTACAAATGATCCAGAATGCTGCAGCTCGTCTGGTCTTCAACGAGCCCAAAAGGGCCCACGTCACTCCTCTGCTCATCTCTCTGCACTGGCTACCACTCGCTGCTCGCATCAAGTTCAAGGCTTTGACGCTTGCTTACAGATTGACCACAGGTTCAGCTCCCTCCTACTTCCACTCACTACTACAAGTCTACATCCCTACCAGAAGCCTACGATCGGTCAATGAGCGACGGCTCGTGGTATCATCACAGCGGGGCACAAAATCACTCTCCAGAACATTCTCATTCACGGTTCCATGCTGGTGGAATGATCTCCCCACCCTCATCCGGAATGCAGAATCCCTGACAACATTCAAAAGACAACTGAAAACTCATCTCTTCCGGGAGCACTTAACTTAAAAAAAAAAAAAAAAAAAAAAAAAAATCCTTTCCTCTAAATCCTCGCTTGCCTGGCTTATGCTACTCCGAGCTATGTCTGAACTTTGTATTTTGAGCACTTCTTGCGTTGCTTTTGCCTCTTCACGATGACTCGCTTGGTTTAGTCCTCAGTTGTAAGTCGCTTTGGATAAAAGCGTCTGCTAAATGACTAAATGTAAATGTAAATGTAAGAAGTTTTGATTGTTATATGGCATCACAAAGGTCAAGTGGGAGAAGATGGAGCTTTAAAAACACACAGTTTCCAAATACTAAGAACAAGTTGCAGTGATTTTGACATGATGTAAACGCAGCATTATTGGAGCTACACCGGACAAACCCCACAATGACGGAAGCTCATGACCAGGGAACTTACCGACTGTCACTTCTAGGATGGTTGGATCCCTATTCCAGACACAATGAGCCGCCGTGAGAATCCACTGGGGATCTAGAATAACTCCACCGCATTTAAACAATCCAGAAAGCTTTAGTGAAGCCTGTGGAGAACATGCAGATACAACGGTTCTTTATCGGCATTGATGTTTCCATGAAGAACCTTTAACATACAGTCAAACCTAAATTTCACCCTCAACATTTCTCACATTATCACAGTTTATTCGCTTTAGTTTAGAAAATGGAAATAAAATATGACAATAACTCAGAGTTAAACTATATCTGAACAAATTCCTCTTGATAATGTCAGATAACTTTGAGCAAAACATGATCAGGTCAAAGTGTTGGAATCATTTTTGGTCCCAAATTATCTATACATTTTACTGGTAGTCACTGTATGAAGAATTATTGGGTGTAATATGTCAGAGTTTACTTTATTTTGCTCTCCTCACTTACATAAATGAACTATAGTGTCCTGCACACACTAGTGAAACAATATTACAAAATGATATCTGGTGTCTGAATCATTCTTGGTTTGACTGCATATTGAACCTTTCCATTCCACAAAAGCTTCTTAAAATGTTCTTCACACTAAGACAAAACGGTTCTCTACGGAAAGGTTCTTTGGGGAACCCAGAATGGTTCTTCGAATCACTGCAAGAAAACAACCTTTTGCCACCTTTATTTTCAACAGTACAGAGACAGAGATTTACAGAGATTTTCTGATCATGGATAATGTAACTCATTCATGAATGCTCACCTGCCACGGACACTGTCCCTTCGGACACACGTCCCCCTTCACAATCCTGGGACCCACACCATTCTCCACCAGACGGCCACATGGGAAACCATCTGAGAAACACAACATGGGTTATCGTGGACAACACTGTGGCACTGAGCACTTGACCCATCCCAATACGCCTGCTTCCCTACTATTATAGTGGGTGAGAAAGGAGTAGTGCAGGTGGAGCTGGGGAGGTGGAGGTACGCCAGAACAGCTGATGCTGGGATGAGGAGTATAGGAGCGAGACGCCTGAGTCATGCAGGTGGAGCTGGGGAGATGGAGGTACGCCAGAACAGCTGATGCTGGGATCAGGAGTATAGGAGCGAGACGCCAGAGTCATGCAGGTGGAGCTGGGGAGGAGGAGCGATGCCAGAACAGCTGATGCTGGGATGAGGAGTATAGGAGCGAGACGCCTGAGTCATGCAGGTGGAGCTGGGGAGGTGGAAGGACGCCAGAACAGCTGATGCTGGGATGAGGAGTATAGGAGCGAGACGCCTGAGTCATGCAGGTGGAGCTGGGGAGGTGGAAGGACGCCAGAACAGCTGATGCTGGGATCAGGAGTATAGGAGCGAGACGCCTGAGTCATGCAGGTGGAGCTGGGGAGGTGGAAGGACGCCAGAACAGCTGATGCTGGGATGAGGAGTATAGGAGCGAGACGCCTGAGTCATGCAGGTGGAGCTGGGGAGGTGGAAGGACGCCAGAACAGCTGATGCTGGGATCAGGAGTATAGGAGCGAGACGCCTGAGTCATGCAGGTGGAGCTGGGGAGGTGGAGGGACGCCAGAACAGCTGATGCTGGGATGAGGAGTACAGGAGCGAGACGCCTGAGTCATGAGGGTGGAGCTGGGGAGGTGGAGGGACGCCAGAACAACTTATGCTTGAGCGAGGCTATATGCTCCCGCGGTTAATCGAAAGATTAGATGGGTTCACTCCTACCCAAATTACGTTGTGAACTTCACTTTTTGAATTTTATGTATGCATGAAATACCTGACCAGCTATAGCTTTTAAACAAATTGTCAAATAACCATTTTTATTTCAGAGTTGATAACTGCAGTAGCACACTACTGTGTGTGTGTGTGTGTGTGTGTGTGTGCAGTGTGTGAGTGTGTGTGCAGTGTGTGTGTGAGTGTGTGCGCAGTGTGTGTGTGTGTGTGTGTGTGTGAGACGCACCCTGTGGCATGCAGCTGCTGTTGTCCGTGTGCAGTGTGTATCCAGGAGCACAGTCGCAGCGATGGGTCGAGTCAGTGATCTCCACACAGAAGTGATCGCAGCCGCCGTTCCTGTACAAACATCCGTAGGAACTCGCTGGGAATATTTCTGTGGGACGGGCTACAGGATTTAAACATGAGTAGATGTTCAGTTCTGTGACGCTGCTGATGTTTGTGTGTGTGTGTGTGTGTCACCTTTGTCACAGTGTCGCCCCTCAAAGTTCATCGGGCAGATGCAGACGTATGTGTTCTTCTGATCCACACATGAGGCCCCGTTCTGACACGGTGCCGACTGACAGAAGTCCACCTCTGAAGACCCAAACAACACATTCACAGGATCAGAACACACTGAGCGGTTGCCAGGTCGTTGCTATGGATGTCTGAGTGGTTGTCAGGTCGTTGCTATGGAGTTCTGAGTGGTTGTCAGGTCATTGCTATGGAGTTCTGAGTGGTTGTCAGGTTGTTGCTATGGAGCGGTTGTCAGGTCATTGCCATGGAGATCTAAGTGGTTGTCAGGTCATTGCTATGGAGTTCTGAGTGGTTGTCAGGTCGTTGCTATGGAATTCTAAGTGGTTGTCTGGTTGTTGCTTTGGAGTGGTTGTCAGGTCATTGCTATGAAGTTCTGAGTGGTTGTGTGGTCATTGCTATGGAGTTCTGAGTGGTTGTCAGGTTGTTGCTATGGAGTGGTTGTCAGGTCATTGCTATGGAGATCTAAGTGTTTGTCAGGTTGTCGCTATGGAGTGGTTGTCAGGTCATAGCTATGGAGATCTAAGTGGTTGTCAGGTTGTCGCTATGAAGTGGTTGTCAGGTCATAGCTATGGAGATCTAAGTGGTTGTCAGGTTGTCGCTATGGAGTGGTTGTCAGTTCATTGCTATGGAGTTCAGAGTGGTTGTGTGGTTGTTGCTATGGAGTTGTTGTCAGGTCATTACTATGAAGTTCTGAGTGGTTGTCAGGTTGTTGCTATGAAGTGGTTGTCAGGTCATTGCTATGGAGATCTGGGTGGTTGTCAGGTTGTTGCTATGGAGTGGTTGTCAGGTCATTGCTATGGAGTTTTGAGTGGTTGTCAGGTCATTGCTATGGAGTTGCTAAGGAGTTAATTTCTAACCTTTTATTTTAAATTTTATGTGCAACATTTAAAAAAGTATTCAACAATTTTTAACAACTTTAGCATGTAACTACTGATGAAATGTACTGTATAGTTTTATCAGATGTGTGTGTGCAGCATGTAAGCGCTGGTTCACCTGTGTATCTCTTCCAGAAATCCTCCTGAAACACAACAGAGTCACAATGTTAGTTTTTCCAAAAGATTGAGACTGTATTTATTTACTTTGGAGTAACTGTAATTATGTAATTAATATAAGATTTTCATATTTTACATTATACCCAGAGAGTGGTAATATTTTGTACATAGAAGAGCTTACATTGTGATATTATGTTGTTATGTTTAGTGTATATGTGTTGTGCTTTGTTGTGTGTGTGTGTGTGTGTGTGCGTGTGTGCATGTGTGTGTGTGTGAGTTCGATGACTTATATGATGTTGTGTGCACTTCTGTATTTGTCTTCATTGTTGTACAGCTTTGATGTTAATATTTTGCTAAAAATTGTTAAGACCCCAGGAAGAATAGCTGCTGCTTAATGGAGTAGCTAATGGGGATCTAAATAATAAACAAATAAACAATAAACAGGAGAATTAGTTAGATCTCCATCAGCTCTTCTGCTGAACGGGTTAGGGTTAGTGTTAGTTTTCCTCACCAGTTGTTCTGGGACGCTGAAGATCTCTCGGGCCTCCTCATGCGAGCACACCTCCTCCAGACACTCCCGCTCCAGATCTCCCAGCTTCAGCTCCTCCAGGAACGAGTTCTCCCGTCGGACACGCTGCCGGAGCGCCCGGCTGGCCTCGGACTTACTGAGGAACACTGCAGATGAAATTATAAACATGGATGAGAAGCACTAACACAACCGGATCCGGGCCGTATCCAGATCAGATGGAGGACCTGCGCCTAGACACGACCACAACGCATGATGTAGTCAGCCGGATCCGGGCCGTATCCAGATCAGATGGAGGACCTGCGCCTAGACACGACCACAACGCATGATGTAGTCAGCCGGATCTGGGCCGTATCCAGATCAGATGGAGGACCTGCGCCTAGACACGACCATAACGCATCCCTGAAGTGTCAGCAGAGATTGTGTGATCTAGACTCTCCCCTGTAAGGCCTCATCGACACGACAGCCATCAGAACTGATCCTCAACAGACTCGTCTCCATACCGGCGTGACTCCGATCTTCAAGCAGAGGGAACTGGATAATATTCTGAATGTTCTGATCCAATCTGACCTCTGACCTGTAATGCTCCTGAATCATAATCATAATCACACACTGTTGGTTCGTTGACCAGAGGAGAACTGAGCGACTGAGTCTGGTTTCTTCCAAGGTTTATTTCTCCATTCTGTCACTGGTGGAGTTTTGGTTCATTTTAATATTCAACAATATTATTGATCTCCTGCATTGACAGCATTATATGAGAACTGAACTGAGCTGGACGATGACATCATGGTTTTCTCCAGAGCGGCTATATATATATATAAATTAACTAATAACTTTTTTACAACAAAAATGAAGCATCACTGATCTGACTTAAGCTGGACTGTGACGCTATTCTCTTCTAGAAACAAACTTTGTTGCATTATTCTCCTGTTATCTCTGTAAAGCTGCTCACTTTTTGTAAAAAGTGCTATAAATATATTGTAATCTATATAAATATTGACACACACACACACACACACACACACACACACACACGGGTGATGCAGACACACGCTCACCTGACGGAAGCCCAAAGCATTCTGGGACGGCGAGCAGCGCCAGGATCATGTAGAAGATCTTCATGTTCAGCTTGGACTCCATGATGGTTTATCTTCTGGGTCGAAGTCCGAATCTCTGAAGCTCTCCCTGCTCTGGACACTCGTGGGCGTTCGGACAGAACATCATTGCGCAATAATCCTGTGCCTGAAGCGCTTCTGTGTGTGGCCAGCAGGGGGAGCCACTCACACACACACGCACGCACACACACACATACTCACTGCAACAACTACAGTAAAACACTTTTACCTGTGGTGCTCAGACGAACAGAAGCACTGTCGCTGTTTTAATGTCTCGAAGTGTTGTACATTATCCACTATTAATTCTTCATCTTTACAATGTTCTGCTGTTATTTCAGCCACAAACTGTTTTTACATATTCAACAATATTGTTGATCTTGACAGCATTATATGAGAACTGAACTGAGCTGACGATGACATCACTGTTTTCTCCAGAGCGGCTATATATATATATATATATATATATATAAATGAACTAAATTAATAGCCTTTTTTTTTACAACAAAAATTTCCTTTTAAGAAATGTAAAGGCACATTCTGTCATAATTTACTCGCGCTCATGTTTTAGTCCATACAATGGAAGTCAATGGGGTCCAATGTTGTTTTGTGTTCCACAGAAGAAAGAGTCATACAGGTTTGGAAAACATGAGGGAGAGTAGCTAAATTATGATAATTTTGATCCCTTTCAGTACAGTTTCCTTTGACTTAAATGAGTTGTTGAACATTCAGACAGTGTTTAGCATTTGCATAATGATTCATATATGGCATATTTCACTATATCTGTCTTCACAGCATCTCTGACTTTCATTTAGCTAACTCTATATAAGAAGCGCTGTGGTTTCCGTCTCGAGTTTAAAGTCTAGTTTAGATCAGAACTCTGCGTGTGACGAGATACTGAAGTCTGTCTCTGAGGCCACAGAGAGTGTGTGTGTGTGTGTGTGTGTGTGTGGGGTAAACTCTATAGAGACATCACTGCTGTCAGCTTTAAAATAATCAAACATATATAAGCACAATCACAACAAATCATAATAATACATTTTATTTGTAACGCACTTTATATTTAACCAAAATCCCAAAGTGCTACAATTTAAAAACAACCAACCAAAAGTTAAAAATCAAACACAAACACACAAACGCATGTTCAGCTTCACAAAATGTGCAAATAATCTGAAACAGAAGATCATTTATAGCAGAGCGATTAATAATCACAATCACAGGATGAATGCTGCATTAAAGTTGCAAGAAAACATAATAGTTTTGCTTCAAACTCTATAACAAACCCTTCAATTTTAAATAAAATAAATTAATTTAATGCATATGAGAAACAAGTTAAACTATAAAAGAGTGTTAAAATCGTACAGTCGTGTCCGTCCGGAGGGGATGCTTGCTTTAACTCCATTAAAACATCAATATAAATATCGTATATATTTTAAATCAGAGTATTTATCTGACATAATTATCTGGGGATGAAAATGCAAACAGGCTTTATGTCACTATGCACAAAAAACACTGAGTTATTAATATTTGGTTGATTCTCTTGTTTTTGCATGTGTTTCATAATTTGCATGTTTCATTGTATTATGTTTCATGCACAATATGATTACAAAATCTTGGTCACAGTTTAGTTTAGGGTCCGATTCATAACACTATTAACTCACTATTAACTCTGACTTTTGCCTCGATAAACTCCTAATTACTGCTTATTAATTAGTGCGGTTATTTAACTTCGGGATTGTAGAATATGATCATGCCGAATAAGGCATTAATCTGTGCTTTATACGTACTAATAAACAGCCGATGTCCTAATCCTAGTAATATGCATGATAATAAACAACTATTAATTACGAGAACTGAACCCTAAACTAAAGTGTAACAAAATCTTCAACACATTTATAATAATATTTCCACGAATGTATGCTCCGCACAGCACTTTCGGCCACTACTGTATACGGTTTTTTAAATTAGCTTTAGAAAAAAAACTAGAGAGTGTTTTGATTCATATATTCTGGCTATCTGATTATTATTTAATCAGTCTTTATAATAGATGCAGTTCTAATGCAAGAATTGTGCAAGTAGGTCATGAAGCAGATGAGGGGAAGTCGAGCTGGAAACCTCATCTGTGGGCAGCACTTCCTGTGTGTGTGTGTGTGTGTGTGCGCGCGTGAGAGTGTGTGTGTATGTCTGAGTGAGTTTGTATGTGTGTGTGTGTGTGTGCGCGTGCGTGTGTGTGAGTGTGTGTGTGTGTGTGTGTGTGAGTGTGTGAGAGAGTGTGTGTGTGTGTGTGTGTGTGTGTGTATGCTTGTGTGTGCGTGTGTTTGTGTGTGTGTGTGTGTGTGTGCGTGCGCGTGTGTGTGAGTGTGCGTGTGTGCGTGCGTGTGTGTGAGTGAGAGTGTGTGTGCGTGCGTGTGTGAGTGTGTGAGTGAGAGTGTGTGTGTGTGTGTGTGTGTATGTGTGTGTGTGCGTGCGCGAGTGTGCGTGCGTGCGTGTGTGTGAGTGAGAGTGTGTGTGCGTGCGTGCGTGTGTGTGTGTGTGTGTGTGAGAGTGTGTGTGCGTGCGTGCGTGCGTGCGTGTGTGAGTGTGTGCGTGTGTGTGTGTTCTCAGGTCTCCAGATCCCGCAGGACAGCACAGATCTGCTCCGGAGCGTCCCGTAACTCGTTCTTCCACGTCTGAGGAACGGCTGAGCCGATATACGCCGCCCGCGCGCCGAGAAGAGCTCCTAACGCTGCGCCGCGGTTGCAGTTCTCGCCTGCGGACACACACACACAGCGTTACACACACACACACACACACACACCAGCAGGTTAGAGACGGAGAAACGCACCTCCACAGTTGGTGTTGGTCAGGATTCCCTCCGTGACGTCATCATGAAAGCAGTACGCCAGATAGAAGAGGCTCGTCAGAGCTCCTGCGACACACACACACACACACTCAATCAGAGGAGCATCATGGGAAGTTCGGGTGCATTGTTGTACACAACTAAAAATTCTGTATTATGCTGCCAGAATAGTTCCAGTTCGCATGGATGCGCGGAAGCGATAAATAATACATTTTTAAGGCCAGACAATTCATTTGTTGAGGTCACTTTGTAAAGAAAGACACACGCCTGCGCACATATATATTATAAGTATATATATATATATATAATAAGGGTGTTCTGTAGAGCGGTGTCGTGTTAGCGGCAGCTAAGTTAATAACTAATGATCTTTACAACGGAAGTGAATCAATCAAAACTAACTTTATCTGGACAATAACTTTATTCTAGAGCTGCTGTAAAGCCAAACACTCTCTGTTACTGTAATCTCCTGTTATCACTGTAAAGCTGCTGTGAAACTCTATAGTGTTAAAGCGCTGTATAGATGAAGGAGACTCGAATTTACTCTGGGTTTTCCTAACCTTGTGTGTAGCAGGCGAGTCCGAGAGACTCCACGGCGCTCTGATGGACCTTCAGACGCTCGGCTGATGATGCTGGAAACCTGCTGGACACACACACACACACACACACACACACACACACATCAGAGCCAATCACAGACATCCAAGAGCATCATATCTTAAAGCGATAGTTCACCCAAAAATTTTAATTAGCCCATGATTTACTCTCCCTCAAGCCATCCTAGGTGTGTATGACACTCTTCTTTCAGACAAACACAATCAGAGTTATATTAAAAAATGTCCTGGCTCTTCCAAGCTTTATAATGGCAGTGAATGGCCGTTTTTGTTTTGAAGTCCATAAAAGTGCATCTATCCATCATAAGTGCATCTGTCAGACTCCATGATAAAGTGCTCCACAGGCTCCGAGGGGTTAATAAAGGCCTTCTGAAGCGAAGCGATGCGTTTGTGTAAGAAAAATATCCATATTTAAAACTTTATTAAGTAAGATACCTAGCTTCCGGCTTGAGGGTGAGTAGATCATGGGCTAATTTGACTTTTTTGGATGAACTATCCCTCTAATACAGCATGTTTCCCGACCTGTCGGCCCGCTGTATGAAGCGCTGACTCGCGTCCCAGGCGTCGAGCGCGGGCGATCTGAGCGCGGCCTCCGCCGTCCGCCGCAGACAGGCTCCGTTCAGCGTCGCGTGAAGCGCGCGAGCGTACAGAGACACCAGCGGCTCCAGCTGCGCGTGAGGATGAGTGAGCTTCACAAACTCCACCGCCGCACACACCTGCACACACACACACACACACACATGCAGGACCAGCGGAGGCTCTGAGTGGACTAAGGAACTAAAGAAACCAAAACTCCATCAGAGACACAATGGAGAGAAAGAAAGAAAGAACGTGTCACGTGACTCACCGCTTGCTCCTCATTGGCTGTGGCAGACATCAGCACGAAGGGAATGGCGGTGGGAAGGCAGCCGATGGCGTTCAGCTGTCCGTCACTGCGGGACGAGTTCAACATCCGCCTCGACCGCCGCTCCGCGAACTCCAGAACCTGCCGAGCGCAAAAGTAACACATTACTTTTCTAAAAAAGTAACGCAACTAGTAACTTTTTAAGGGAGTAACGCAACATTGTAATGCATTAGTTTTCACAGCAGCTTCCCCAGGCGTGGCGGCGGGCGTCAGGTGGTCCGCTCACCTCTCGGGGGGACGTGGGCCGCTGCTCCCGCCAGTCGCTGAAGAAGCTCCGGTGGAAGGACTCCGCGTACGTGTCGCCGTGAGAGCCGGGACTCGTCAGGAACTCCACGTAATCCGACAGAACGGCGGCTCGCGCGGCGGGATCGGCGGCGCTGGGGAACGAGCCGGCGGACAGAACCCGGGCGGCTCTCAGAGCGCACAGAGCGTTCAGGGTGTTCTGACCCGCGAGAAGTCCTGCAGGAGAGGCACAATCACACCGCGGATGAGCGAGCTCTAGTTTACGAGTCTGGTTAGGTTTAGGATTTAGCGTTAGGATCAGGATTATACAGACTAAACGCTTCTCTCTGGCCGGACGACTGGAGCGGCGGTCTTTCAGGTCATAATGTAAAACGTTAACATTAAAAATACGTGGATTCAGAAATACAGTTCAGATATTTCATGTGTTCTAGCTCTAGCACACCTGGTGCAGCTAATGAAGCCCTTGATTGGTGAGACAACACCTGATCTGCAGATCGCAGCTGTTGTGAGGGATTCTATTCAGGGCGCTGAATAAATTTTAGAATGTGGAAGTCATTAAATGTTGCATTTTCAGTTGAATTTGGAGAAACCACTTGTTGTGTTGAGCTATTTCAATTACTTTTGTCTGATTTGTTCATTGCAAACAGCTGAAAGTCTGTACATTTTGACAATAAACCCAATTTGCAATGGGGGTTGA
This sequence comes from Rhinichthys osculus, assembly GCA_029959095.1. Taxonomy (NCBI): domain Eukaryota; kingdom Metazoa; phylum Chordata; class Actinopteri; order Cypriniformes; family Leuciscidae; genus Rhinichthys; species Rhinichthys osculus. The sequence goes on along the minus strand of JARWKJ010000005.1, from coordinate 167,001 downwards.
ATACTTTTGATTACAACCGTATATATATTTTTTCACATATCTTCCTGTAAACGTTTCCCCGGACTCGTTTGAAGCCGCTGGATTGGACCGCTCAAGACTAGCAGGTTCAGACACTCAGACTTGTTACCTTGATGGTAGTGCACCGATCCCCGCGGATCCATCCAGAACTTCAGCTTATCGTGCAGAATCACGTTCCCCACCACAGGATCTCCAGACGAGCCGTTAGTGCGACCGCTGCCAGCTGCACACACACACACACACGCGCGCGGTCACACACACGCTACAGGTGCGTCAGTGCACAGGTGAGCGGGAACGGGAGTGTTACACACCGGTGTTGGACAGGCGGAGGATGCTGGACGGGTGTGTGTTGCGCGGCGCGTTGAAGCCCGTGATCCAGCCGCTGAAGTGTGTTTTGATGTCTGCGGTGTTGTAGAACCAGTGGACCGGCATCGACATCGCATCAGCAGCACACACTCCCCACAGCGCCTCCGTGACGGAGCGGCGCACCTGAGCCATGCGCACCTGACGGACACACACACACACAGACAAAGGCACACACACGCACACACACACCACCAGATACACCACATCACTCAATACTGTACATTTCTCTGTTCGCCACGTTTATGAATATTATTTTAATAAAATATTGGGGGCGAAAAATAATATTATGTAATTTTAAATATACTAAAATTAAATATATATATATTATTTATATTACATACATATGTATACATATACATAAATACATAAACATGTTACATATATAATATTAATATTTGATTAATATATTAATATAATATTTTATATAAAATAATATACATATTATACATAAAACAACAATATATATATATACACCCTCACACAAACACTCACGGCAAATGTTTTATAGTGTAGAGTTTAAGTTACATGAATCGTTCATCTCTATACACACACACGCACACACTGATCATGATGATAAATATGAATGAACTGATCTTACTGTAAATTATGAGATCCGCTCTGCAGTGAAGTGAACACACACACACACACAGTCTTTCTGTAAAAATGTGTAGAATTGCATAACCGCACAATCATTGTTACAAAACCTCACCGGAAGTACACCGCATGATACATAACATACACAACTACGTCACGTGATGTCATACAAATGTGCATTTTATGCTTGTTAACGTAGATCTGTTTACAGTGTCAATATAATAAACTATCAGCAACTAATTTCCCACATCATGTCAAACACAGACATACATAGACGAACACTGAATCACTGATGGATGGAGAAGTCACTTAACGCGTTGTAATTTTACACAAACGACACTGTACCAGCAAAATTATCCAATGATAGTGTAATTAATATGACTGTTTCGAAAATATGAATGGAAAAAGTAACTAATAAAATCGTTGATCGATTGATTTTGACTGGTTTTACTGGAACCAAAACATTGGGAAGAGCGATTCATTTAGCGAACCGGTTCGTTCGGACTGTGTGTTTCTTCTATGAACTGATTCAACAACAAATGTGTGTCATCATCATTCAAACAAAAGAGTCACAGAGAAAACCGTGGCTGGCTGTAAAGAAAAGGCTTTAGTTAAATATGTCACTCCGGTGAGGTTATAGAGTTTGCATCTAATGTCGTGTTGTTGAAGCTTCCCTCTGTGATTCACTCGAGCTTCGGGTTGAAAGAACAAATCAAATCACATGTGGGTGATTCTGCAGTGATGGCGCGTTCTTTCATTCACTTTAATGAAGTCGTTTAAGTAAGAAATCTGACATTTTCACTCAGTTTGCACAGGCTTTTTTAGCATTTCCGTGATGTTTATTGTCTTTGGAACATAATATTCGGTCACCATTCGGCGTCTCCGTGAGATAATAGAACAGAGTTGAGTTGTTGACATGGACTAGTATTGTTTGTCTCGATGTGTTCTCAGCTCACCCGAGGCTCAGAGATGATGATGGAGTGTGAAACCGGTAAGAGGGCAAAAACACGATTCAAGAACGGG
>JARWKJ010000005.1:152500-162500 GCA_029959095.1 Rhinichthys osculus | reverse complement strand
GCTTCTGTCTCCTCTGAGCTTGTGTTCTGAAGAGGCCCGGTCTCCGGTGCCACTCATGTACCAGCCTCACGACTGCAGCCCGGCGTGTGTGCCGGCGCTCCCTGCTCACGCCGACCGGTTCCTGGGACACAACCCGCTGCGGGTGCCCATGCTGTGCCAGTTCCAGCGCCACTGCGCGCGGGTCCGGGCCGAGGGCGAGTGTGAGGACGCAAAAGTGCTTTATAAGGCGCCGTGTGGGCGGAGCCTGCGCTCGATCGACGAAGTGCTTCAGTTCCTGCGTGAGTCCGACACTCAGGCCGTGTTGCAGCCGAGCAACTTCAGCTTTAATGCGCAGATCGTTCCCGAACATCAGGCGCGAGCTCCCGCCTCTCCGGCGCTCCTGTTCGAGCGGGACCTCAGCCGCGGGATCGAGCCGGTTCCCGTGCCTCTGTTTAACGAGGTGGACGGGACGCGGATGAAGGAGTTTCGCTACCGTAAGGAGCGCTGGCCGCACGGATGCTTCCTCAGCGCGGAGCCGTTCTTCTCAGCGTGCTGCGACTGCACTGACGGCTGCGCAGACGCTAAAACCTGCGCTTGTGTTCGGCTGACGACCAGAGGAGGCACTCAAGCTTACAGACACCAGAGACTGAGCCAGCCTGTGCGGGCAGGGTGAGGCCGGGGCGTTGGGTTGGGTTGAGTTGGGTTTAGCTGTAGGGGACTCTCAAGCTTACACACACCAGAGACTGAGCCAGCCTGTGCGGGCAGGGTGAGTCCGGGGGGTTGGGTTGGGTTGGGTTGGGTTGGGTTGAGTTGGGTTTAGCTGTAGGGGACTCTCAAGCTTACAGACACCAGAGACTGAGCCAGCCTGTGCGGGCAGGGTGAGGCCGGGGCGTTGGGTTGAGTTGGTTTGGGTTGGGTTGAGTTGGGTTTAGCTGTAGGGGACACTCAAGCTTACAGACACCAGAGACTGAGGCAGCCTGTGCGGGCAGGGTGAGTCCGGGGGGTTGGGTTGGGTTGAGTTGAGTTGAGTTAAGAGATGAGTTGGGTTTAGCTGTAGGGGACTCTCAAGCTTACAAACACCAGAGACTGAGCCAGCCTGCGCGGGCAGGGTGAGGCCGGGGCGTTGGGTTGGGTTGAGTTGGGTTGGGTTGGGTTGAGTTGGGTTTAGCTGTAGGGGACTCTCAAGCTTACAAACACCAGAGACTTAGCCAGCCTGCGCGGGCAGGGTGAGGCCGGGGCGTTGGGTTGGGTTGAGTTGGGTTGGGTTGGGTTGGGTTGAGTTGGGTTTAGCTGTAGGGGACTCTCAAGCTTACACACACCAGAGACTGAGCCAGCCTGTGCGGGCAGGGTGAGGCCGGGGCGTTGGGTTGGGTTGAGTAGGGTTGGGTTGGGTTGAGTTGGGTTTAGCTGTAGGGGACTCTCAAGCTTACAAACACCAGAGACTTAGCCAGCCTGCGCGGGCAGGGTGAGGCCGGGGCGTTGGGTTGGGTTGAGTTGGGTTGGGTTGGGTTGAGTTGGGTTTAGCTGTAGGGGACTCTCAAGCTTACACACACCAGAGACTGAGCCAGCCTGTGCGGGCAGGGTGAGGCCGGGGCGTTGAGTTGGGTTGGGTTGGGTTGAGTTGGGTTTAGCTGTAGGGGACTCTCAAGCTTACACACACCAGAGACTGAGCCAGCCTGTGCGGGCAGGGTGAGGCCGGGGCGTTGGGTTGGGTTGGGTTGAGTTGGGTTTAGCTGTAGGGGACTCTCAAGCTTACACACACCAGAGACTGAGCCAGCCTGTGCGGGCAGGGTGAGGCCGGGGCGTTGGGTTGAGTTGGGTTGGGTTGGGTTGGGTTGAATTGGGTTTAGCTGTAGGGGACTCTCAAGCTTACAGACACCAGAGACTGAGGCAGCCTGCGCGGGCAGGGTGAGTCCGGGGCGTTGGGTTGAGTTGGGTTGGGTTGGGTTGAGTTAAGAGATGAGTTGGGTTTAGCTGTAGGGGACTCTCAAGCTTACACACACCAGAAACTGAGCCAGCCTGCGCGGGCAGGGTGAGTCCGGGGCGTTGGGTTGGGTTGGGTTGAGTTGGGTTTAGCTGTAGGGGACTCTCAAGCTTACACACACCAGAGACTGAGCCAGCCTGTGCGGGCAGGGTGAGGCCGATGGGCTGGGCTGAACTGGGTTGGGTTAACAGATGAATTGGGTTGAGTTAACAGATGAGTTGGGTTGAGTTAAGTTGGGTTGGGTGAAGTTGAACTGAGTTGAGTCGTGTTAGGTTGGGTTGAGTTAGGTTGTGTTTTGTTGGGTTGAGTTCAATAGAGTTTGGTTGAGCTGAGCTGAGCTGGGGTGGGTTGAGTTGAGTTGAGTTGAGTTGTGTTGGTTTGGGTTTAGGTGGGTCAAGTTGGGTTTAGCTGTAGGGGACTCTCAAGGTTACAGACACCAGAGGCTGAGCCAGTCTGTGCGGGCAGGGTAAGGCGGATGGGCTCGGCTGGGCTGAACTGGGTTGGGTTAACAGATGAGTTGGGCTGAGTTAAGTTGGGATGGGTGAAGTTGAACTGAGTTGAGTCGTGTTAGGTTGTGCTGAGCTGAGTTGTGTTTTGTTGGGTTGGGTTGGGTTGAGTTTAGGTGGGTCGGGTTGGGTTTAGATGGGTTGTGTTGTGTTGAGTTGTGTATGTGTTGTATGCCTGAGCCGCATGTGAGCGCTGGCTTTGATCTTCAGGTTGTTTGAGTGCGGCCCGTGGTGCGGCTGCCAGAAGAGCCGGTGCCAGAACAGTGTTGAGTTGTGTTGAGTTGAGTTGAGTTGAGTTGTGTTGTGTTGTGTTGTGTTTTGTTGTGCAGGTTGTTTGAGTGCGGCCCGTGGTGCGGCTGCAAAAAGAGCCGGTGCCAGAACCGTGTGGTCCAGAAGGGTCTGCGTGTGCGGCTGCAGGTGTTCAGGACACTGGGCCGGGGCTGGGCCGTACGCTGCCGGGACGACCTGGACCGGGGCACCTTCATCTGCATCTATGCAGGTACACACACACACACACACGCACCACGGTTATAACTAAAACTCTAACTCTAACCATAAATTTATTTTTTCATTTAATTAGAAAAAATAAACATTAACTGAAATAAAAAAAAGACATTTCTCATTTTCGGATCTCTGTGGTGGACCGTTTTGATCTCCTCGAGACCTTGAGATTCAGCACTTCTACAGTACAGACGGACTCAAAACAGCTCCACTGTGATAAACAGAATCAAGTGTGCACTTCAAATTTGAATTGTCTATTGAATCTGAATTAGAGTCATAATTCACATCAGTGTTGATTCAATTCAGTTTGTCAATGTTGCAAATTTCAGTTATGAACAATTTCATTTCAGGCATAAAGCAGCAGCACAAACGTTGTTTAATAGAACTTTACAAGTAGCAGTTATTTGAAATGAATCTGAATGATGACACTATTGCTTTACAGCAGAATCTGAATGTTGTTCATAATTCAGCTTTGAAACGGAGTCCACATTGGACTGAATTTCTCAAATGACGCTGCTTTATATCCAAGTTTAAAGACAATAGTCAGTTCAATGTTGAAACAATTCAGGTTAAATAACTTTTGCAGAGTTCAAAACGTCATATGCTCTCGATGACGAATGCGAAACAGTTAGTTCATGCGTTCATGAGCTCAAGGCTAGATTACTGTAATGCTCTACTGGGTGGTTGCCCTACACGCTTAATAAACAAACTCCAGCTGATCCAAAACGCAGCCGCTGAAAGATATGTCTCACACCGTGTCCTAACTAGATACGAGATCAGAATCCAGTGACTCTCCACACCACTGTTATTTTAGTGTCATTGAATTATTATAATTATTATAATCACATAATTATTTAGTTGATTTATTTAAACAACTATAAACAATAAATAGACATTAATAAGACTAATAAAAATGTTGTGTTGTCCAGGTGTGGTCCTCCGGCTGGAGTCGAGCGCCGAGGAGCCGCCGGACCTCAGCCGAGAGCCGCCCGTGTCTGATGACGAGGTGGAGGTGGTGGAGGAGTGGACTCTTCCCTCGGGCCCGAAGGAGACGCTCGACTGCTCTCCGCCACTGCATGTCCCGGTGATCCAGAGACCCGCCGATCAGCTCCCGGTCAGGATTGCAATATTACAATTACAATTTACAGTGATCTGTCTGAAAGTTGAATAATTGAATGCAGAAACAAAGAGATCATTAAGGTAATGAATACTTGTTTGTTAACAAATGAGAAAGATGTAAGATGTCAGCTGAAGTCTTCATAATAGGCTGGATCCAAGTTACTTATAAAACTTACACAAACTGTAAACATCGCATCCCGAGATTAAAAATGGAAATGTGAAATGTATAACTGAGCATCATCGACATAACAATGGAAATTAATTCCATGTTTTCTTATATTATTACCAAGTGGCAGCATATATACTGAGAATAGTAGCGGGCCTAACACCGATCCCTGCGGCACTCCATCATTTACAGACATTATCTCAGATTTCCTCATTAAGTACACAAAATGGTAATGGTCTGATAGATACGATCTGAACACCGTAACGCCCGTCTCAGTGTGTGTTTCTCCAGTCCCTCAGTGTACATGTTTCCCTGTTGCAGGAGCAGGAGCGGAGCGTGTCGTCGCTGGACGGCAGTGAGACAGGTACAGTACGAGCCCGTTCAACACATGCACTGCACTCAGAGCGGCCTCTGAACACGTGTGTGTGTGTGTGTGTGTGTGTAGAGCATGAGGTCTCCAGGAAGAAGCCCAGACTAACGCTCCCCGAATCGAACGGACACGCCGACAGCGCTGAGATCCCGTCACACAAGCATCAGGACAAAGCCTATTACCTGGACGCCTCTAAAGAGGGAAACGTGGCCCGATTCATCAACGTACGTTTTCCGTCAACTTTTTCATTATGAGATTCAAAAATCCAAATTATGAGATTTAAAGTTGAAATTCACTTTGTAATCATTTTTAATTTGTCATCATAATATTCTTTTTTATTGTCATAATTTACCATTTTTACTCATAATTTAATTTATGACATGATTTTTTTACGTGATAACTTTTACCATTTGTCGTCAATTTGACTTTGTCATAATTTAATTTACCCACAATTTAATTTAGTCATAATTTCAACTTTTTGTCATGTTGACTTTTAGTCATAATTGAATTTACTCATAATTTCGACTTGTCATAATTGCGTTTTTATGTGATAATTTTTACTTTGTCAATTTTTTGTTAACTTAATAGTCATCATTTTGACGCATAATTTCTTAGTATGTCATCATTTCAAATTTTTTTCATAATTGATTGTCAATTCTGACTCATCGTTTTGACTTTTTAGTCATAATTTCAACTTTTTATGCCATAATTATATTGTTTTTTGTCATCATTTTGATTTTTTTGTCAGTTTAATTTAGTCATAATTTCTACTGTCATAGTTTTGACTTATAATTATGACTTTATATTTGAGTATATTCTGGCTGAAGCAGCGTGAGAAGTGGCGAGTGTGTATTAATACGCCAGGTTGAATGATTGACGTTAATGTGAGTTCTTCACCTGCAGCACAGCTGTGAGCCCAACCTCTTCATCCAGAACGTCTTCGTGGACACACACCACCCACAGTTCCCCCTCATCGCCTTCTTCACTAACAGGTGACCATCATCAGTCATGCTTGATAACAGGTGACCATCATCAGTCATGCTTGAGATGACCACGTTCAGCATCAGTCGAGTCATCACTTCTGCAGCGTCTTCACCGTGATAAACGGGAGCATAACTTCATCAGCTTCAGCGTACGGACAGTGTCTGTGCGACCCGTGGAAAGGAACATGACTGTGTTTGTTTGTGTTGTTTCTCAGGTCAGTTAAAGCTGGAACTGAGCTGACCTGGAACTACTCGTACACGCCGGGCAGCGACCCGGATCATGAGGTGAGCTGTCGCTGTGGCAACACCAGCTGTCAATCACTCGTCGTCTGAGGCTGTTGTGCTGCTTCGAGGGGTTTTTATGCAGCAGCCGGAGCTCCAATAAAGTTGAGTCGAGCAAAACGTGTCTTGTTTCTCTTATTTTAAAACATCTTGAGCTACTGATTCAGCAATGCTTGTATGCAAATAAAGAATATCACATGCAAATTACCAATACAGGTATAAAGCAGATGAGCAGACACCACTGAAATGACTAGAGCAGTGTGTATCAGAGACGAGTTCAGCAGAAGTTCAGCACTAACATGTTCTTTTGAAGGTTTCCTGAGGTCCGTGACTCAGGCCTGTGGCCGCAAGCATGAAAGGGCCTGAAAACCACAGCCGTGAAACAGAGCGTTTTGATCTCCTCGAGACCTTGAGATTCAGCACTTCTACAGTACAGACGGACTCAAAACAGCTCCACTGTGATAAACAGAATCAAGTGTGCACTTCAAATTTGAATTGTCTATTGAATCTGAATTAGAGTCATAATTCACATCAGTGTTGATTCAATTCAGTTTGTCAATGTTGCAAATTTCAGTTATGAACAATTTCATTTCAGGCATAAAGCAGCTGCACAAACGTTGTTTAATAGAACTTTACAAGTAGCAGTTATTTGAAATAAATTAACACTGAATTGATCTGAATGATGACACTATTGCTTTACAGCAGAATCTGAATGTTGTTCATAATTCAGCTTTGAAACGGAGTCCACATTGGACTGAATTTCTCAAATGACGCTGCTTTATATCCAAGTTTAAAGACAATAGTCAGTTCAATGTTGAAACAATTCAGTTTAAATAACTTTTGCAGAGTTCAAAATGTCATATGCTCTCGATGACGAATGCGGAACAGTTAGTTCATGCGTTCATGAGCTCAAGGCTAGATTACTGTAATGCTCTACTGGGTGGTTGCCCTGCACGCTTAATAAACAAACTACAGCTGGTCCAAAACGCAGCAGCTCGAGTTCTTACCAGAACCAGGAAATATGACCATATTAGCCCGGTTCTGTCAACACTGCATTGGCTCCCTATTAAACATCGTATACATTTTTAAATATTGCTGATTACTTACAAAGCACTAAATGGTTTAGCTCCCAGTGCTTGAGCGAGCTCTTAACGCATTATAGTTCTTCACGTCTATTGCCAGTTGATACCTAGAATATCAAAATCGACTGCAGGCGGGAGATCCTTCTCCTGTAGACAATAACTTCCCAAAACAATTTCTTTAATTTCCCATTATCACTGTAAAGCTGCTTTGAGACAATATAGTTAAAAGCGGTATATACCGATAAATGGTGACTTGACAATATTTTAATTGAAGATAGTTAACTCCACATCAGCAACAAATTCATCAACTAACCATTCAGAAGTGAGGGAGTCGGAGCTGCTAACGCACACACGCTCTTGAAGCTCCGCCCCCTGTGCCGGGAGCAGCAGCTCATTTGCATTTAAAGGGACACACGAAATGTATTTACTGACCCTCAAAAAGAGACCATTTTAACGTGCTGTAAAAATATCTGTGGGGTATTTTGAGGTAAAACGTCACACACTCTGGGGACATCAGAGACTTATTTTACATATTGTAAAAAAGGCGCGTTATACCACCCATTTAAGTCTTTCAAGCCCAGGATTTAGAAACCTGATGCATAAGTGCCTTAAAAAAGCCAGACAATGTAGAAGAAAAACATTTTATTAATACTGTTGAGAAGAGATTAAAGTGCTAAAAACATTAAAGTCCTCGCAGTCAGAAGTCCTGGGACTGGCCCGGTTTGCTGGTGTCCGGGTCTCAGAAGTCCTGGGACTGGCCCGGTTTGCTGGTGTCCGGGTCTCGGAAGTCCTGGGACTGGCCCGGTTTGCTGGTGTCCGGGTCTCGGGTCTCAGAAGTCCTGGGACTGGCCCTGTTTGCTGGTGTCCGGGTCTCGGGCTGCTTTGGTCTTCTTGGGCAGTAGTTGGGCCTGGATGTTGGGCAGAACTCCTCCCTCAGAGATCGTGACTCCGCCCAGCAGCGTGTTCAGCTCCTCGTCGTTGCGCACCGCTAGCTGGATGTGACGCGGCGCGATGCGGAGCTTCTTGTTGTCGCGGCACGCGTTGCCCGCGAGCTCCAGCACCTCCGCGCACAGGTACTCGATGACCGCGGTCAGATACACCGACGCGCCGGAGCCGATGCGCGACGCGTAGTTCCCCTTCCGCAGGAGACGCGCGACGCGGCCCACCGGGAACTGGAGCCCCGCGCGGGAGGAGCGCGACACGGGCGCCTTGGGTTTCGCTGCGCTTGCGAGCTTCTTACCACGGCCAGACATGATGAGCAGATCTAGAAGAGACAAACCATCGGTTAATCTGAGCTCAACTACTCTGGTCGAGTACCGGAAGAGTTACAAGTATGCAAAGGAGTAAAGTCGATTAGAAGTTGAATGACAATAAGCAAAGTGCCAGTGAAGTGATCATTCATCTGAACAACGCTGATCTAAAACACTAATCGAGTATCTGAAAAAAGTAGATCTTTACAAGTGTTGCAAATGAGTATAACTATTAAAGTGTTTGACAAGTAAATTCTGATTAAAAAGAAACACTAGAAAAACATAAATTTACCCGTTTAACACAAACAAGGAACACGCAGTAAAGCTGTTTAACTCACATCTGAGAATCTAATCCTTCATAACTGGACTTACAAGTATTCAAGATGCAAAGTAGTAAAGTAACTTAAGTTTATGACAGAAAGGGTCATGATTAGAAGTTGAATTTAACAATACGCAAAGTGATCGATGAGGATCTAAAACAAAGTCGAGTACCTGAAGAATCACACAGATTTTCTCTAGTCATGTTGCAAATAAATGAAGTTTTCTTAACAAATAAAACCTGATTTAACAACAAACACTAGCGCCCCATAAGCTCACCTGTTCACCACAGACGAGGAACACGCAGTAAAGCTGTTAAACGCACATCTGAGAGTTCGTCTTTTATACTGGAACTCAATTGGGATTCATTGAAATTCACCGGTGCCGATTAAACACTGCTGGCCAATCAGCTGTTTGAATTCATTATATAGTAAACGATCAATTAGAGGGAGTTTTTATAAGGGCATTTTTAAAACTTAATAACACTTTTTAAAACTTAAGTTAAATAAATTGTAGAATGCAGTCATTTTAAAAAAAGAAGCTTTTTGCTTATAATAAGCTTGTTTATATAATAATATCTGAATTCCTCATGACAACACTGATCACATGCATTTGTTGTAATATGACATTTTTGGTAATAATTAATAATAATAATCATCATTTCTATTTTATTTTATTTTTTTCAAGTCAAGACTAAAGGGAAATATGTATTTGTAGGCTATATCATATCACATGATGTTCTATAATGCCTTTATGCTTTCTCATTGAGTCGTTTTTGTGAGATATTACAAATATGAATAGCAGGTTAAGGTTTGCTCAGGGTGCAGCAAGAGAGTCGCGATGCTTTCATTACAGCTTTCATAATTCATGTTTCATGTTTGTGCTGTAAACACGTGTTGTGGTCACATGACTGTTTAGATCATGTGACATTTGTTGTGGAGCTCACTCATATAATCAAATGAATCGTGGTCGGTGTTTGTGATCATATGAATCATTTTGTTCGATGCTCAAACAGTGACTCTTTGGTAAAATGAATCATTAGTGTTCAGTGATTACAGTGACTCTGTGGTCATATGAATCATTAGTGTTTACAGTGACTCTTCGGTCATATGAATCATCAGTGTTTACAGTGACTCTTCGGTCATATGAATCATCAGTGTTTACAGTGACTCTGGTCATATAACCCTGGTGTTGTTGTGTCGCAGCGGTCAGTCATGTGTCGCGCGTTGCTCTCGGTGTTTCTGGCGCTCGTAAGCGCTCGGTATTGTGATTCGGTGTCGGTTCCTCCGCATGAGGAGGTGGCTCGGATGGCTCGGTTCGTGGTCCACAAGTGTGACTGGGCTTCGATGGCGACGATCTCCACCCATGACCCCGTGAAGGGACAGCCGTTCTCCAACGTGTTCTCCATCAGCGACGGGCCCGTGGGCAACGGAACCGGGACCCCGTACATGTACCTGACC
>JARWKJ010000005.1:85000-150000 GCA_029959095.1 Rhinichthys osculus | reverse complement strand
AACCCTAACACACACACACACACACACACTGACACACACCCCGAACACACTCACACACACACACACACACTGACACACACCCTAACACACTCACACACACACACACACACACACACACACACTCACACACACCCTAACACACACACACACACACACACACACACACACACACTGACACACACCCTAACACTCACACACACCCTAACACACTCACACACACACACCCTAACACACACACACACTCTCACACACTCTCTCACACACACACACACACACAAACACACACACACACTCACACACACCCTAACACTCTCACATACTGACACACACAAACACACTCACACACACCCTAACACACTCACACACACCCTAACACACTCACACACACACACTCAACAATATTATTGAACTGTGTTGTACTACTTTCATGTTATCACTGTGAAGCTGCTTTGATGCAATCTGTATTGTGAAAAGCGCTATATAAATAAATGTGACTTGACTTGACTTGACTCACACACTGACACACACACACACACACACACTGACACACACCCCGAACACACTCACACACACACACACACACACACACACACACACTGACACACACCCTAACACACTCACACACACACACACACACTCACACACACCCTAACACACTCACACACACACACACACACACACACACACACCCTAACACTCTCACATACTGACACACACACACACTCACACACACCCTAACACGCTCACACACACACACCCTAACACACACACACACTCTCACACACTCTCTCACACACACACACACACACACACACACACACACACGAGACGAGAAGCCAAATGATAATTGTTATTATTATTGAATGATGATTATTGTATGTGCAGCTGTTATCAGTCAGAAACAGACACTGTGCTGAATGTCATCTGATCACATGACCTCAGTGTGTGTGTGTGTGTGTGTGTGTGTGTGTTTCTACAGGAAGTGACACGCGGTGAACTTGAACTGGATTAGATCATTTCCGAAGAGACTCGGATTAATGAATGACTCTCAGGTTGAAGCTGTTTGAATCTTTCAGCTGTGTGTGTGTGTGTGTGTGTGTGTGCAGTGCAGAGTATTGTGTGTGTGTGTGTGTGTGTGTGTGTGTGTGTGTGTGTGTGTGTGTGTGTGCAGTGCAGAGTATTGTGTGTGTGTGTGTGTGTGTGTGTGTGCAGTGCAGAGTATTGTGTGTGTGTGTGTGTGTGTGTGTGTGTGTGTGTGTGTGCAGTGCAGAGTATTGTGTGTGTGTGTGTGTGTGTGTTTGTGTGTGTCTGTGAGAGTGTGTGTGAGTCTGTGAGTGTGTGTGTGCAGTGCAGTGTAGTGTGTGTGTGTGTGTGTCTGTGAGAGTGTGTGTGAGTCTGTGAGTGTGTGTGTGCAGTGCAGTGTAGTGTGTGTGTGAGTGAGACGTGTCTGATGATCGTTTCTCTAGATCATTAGTGGAACATGATGTGGAAATCTTCATTTTTTAAAGCATTTTATAAAATGCTTACGAATAATTTTTTGCAGTTTGCACATGCTTTTAATTTGAATATTTGCAGATTTTTACAAAATGCAAATTCAGTGGAACTTTTTTATTGAAATACCTCTGTTGTATGAAATATCAATGTCACAAGATGTTTTTTGCAATTAGGCTCATCTTACTATATTTACATTTTTGCTATATTTTATAATCCAAATAAAAACCGCAGACGTTCAGTCAAACGTCATTTCCTGGAGTGATTATATTTCAGATGCGGATGTATATTTATATGAGTGTGTGACTGTAATAATCCCGTGTGCCGTGAAATAAAGATCTGATCTCACAGACTCTGTCTTCATTACATCTACAAAACTAATAAAAGATTTGATACTTAATTTTTGTTAAATAAAATCGTTAACTGAAATAAAATAACATATAAAAATCTTAAACGTATTTTATTTCAGCCAGTGGCCGAAGAGAGATGCCTTATTTTCATTTAGTTTAACTAGATGTTCTAAACTAAAACTAAAAGTGGAAAAAAATAAAAATGAAACTATATGTTTCTTTACACGAAAAAAATAAAAATAAACTTTATAGACACTTTTTTAAAAGGAATAAAAATGCCAAAACAAACCAATTTTGGTGCATATTTGGACATTTTTATTAGTTTTTGCTGGGGGTTTTTGTGTGATTTTGACACTATTTTTGTTCATTTTTATTTCAGTTTTAGTTATATTACACCGAGTTAAACTAAATTAAAGTTAGGCAAGTATAGCTAAAATATAAAAAGTTGAAGTTCTTCTATATTTCATGTTATTCCAGTACTACTTTAACTAAAATGAAACTATAAGATATGAAAAGTAATTCAGAATAAAGTGTAATATTTTCTCAGTGTTGTAATAACACGTCCGTCATGTTTCTGGTGTGATTTCACTCCTGCTGTGAAACACTCGTGTTCGTGCGCTCGGGTCCTGTCGCTCGCGTCGAGAGTAAGTAGGCCGCGTGTGTGTGTGTGTGTGTGTGTGTGTGTGTGTGTGTGTGTGTGTGTGTGTGTGTGTGTGTTCAGTGGTTGGTGGGACGAGTCTGTAAGAACAGGTGGAGCTCGAGGAGCCTCTTCCTGTCAGAGAGCAGATCTCGATCTTGAGCTTCAGAGAACACACTCTCACACACACTCTCACTCACACACACTCGACTCGACGGCCTCCTCAGCGGCCCGTCACACAGATCCAGTAGATCCTCAGAGACTCGAGGCGGATCATGATGGTGTCGAGGCCGGTGTCCGCCGTGATCGTCCTGCTGTCGATGGCACCTGTGTCAGGTAACGGTGTGTGTGTGTGTGTGTGTGTGTGTGTGTGTGTGTGTGTGTGTGTGTCGAGAGAAGGCCGCCATCTTTCTCAAGGTTTCTCTCCTCCTGATCCTCAGAGAACTGGATCTGCAGGACTCCAGCGTTTGACCTTTAACCTCTCGGACTGTAAAGCATGAAGTGTGTGTGTGTGTCTCGCAGGACTGAACGCTTCGAGTGTGTGTGTGTTATCCTTCACTGCGTCTCGTGTCTTCACATGTACGCCTCACACACACGCCACATATCAAGCAGGAATTATTCTTTACATGTGATTGTAAGAGACTAAAGGCCAAACTCTGGTTATAAAGATCAAATACAGTTAAAATGAAGTACAGTAACATGAACAAAACTTCTACAGCGTTTATTAATTATGGTTAATGTTATTCTTACATTTGTCAAATCAAAGGTGTTTGTGGACCTGAACTATTATGATCGTGTGTATTAACTAACGTTGACAAACGTTGCAAAAGATTGAGAAATGAAAGGATTGAAATTTTTTTACCAGTTTTTTAATCAATCCAGTTAATCATAATTTTCCCAGTATTTACTGAACAAAGTCATATTTATATAATCCAGCAAATCAAATAAAGCCAAACCATCTCTGTCTCTGTAATCTCCTGTTAAAGCTGAATCTGTCAATCATCTGAAGGAGACCTGACTAACATCACGGAAATATGCAGATCCTCGACTCTGGTTCTGTGGGTTTGACTATTAATGTCATAACTGTAATATTACCCAGATTATGTGCAGATCAGAAACGTTAAACATCAAAACAAACTTCTTCAAACATCTTCAGTGTGTGTGTGTGTGTGTGTGTGAGCGCTGAGCTCACAGCTTCAGATGAAGTGTGTGTGTGTGATCTCTAATGTCGAGCTGTAATCGGCAGGATTCAGTCTTTCCACTCGTGCTTCTTCTTCTGCTGTGATATCGCGCGCACACACACACACACACACACACACACACACTTCCTGAGCGACGGCTGAATTACTGTTGTTTTCCACGAACTGAGAGCCGCTGTAAACACTGCAGTCGCTGATCTGTGTTCTCGGAGGATCTCTGCAACACACATCTGTGTTTTCCTTCTATCCTATTCCGTTTCAATTTATTATCTTCAAACATTGCTGCATAACTCAAGATTATATCAGAGCTCTTAAATCTTCAACATCGACAAGAATCTTCAATTCATAATTCAACTTCATTCACAAGTTGCTTCCCAGCAAACTAAAATATATAAGAACTTTATGAAAAAGTTTTTTCTGAATCTTCTAAATGTTCAGTTTATTAAATGTTTTTTTTATTGGTTATGTGAACGTTAAGGGAACATTCCATTGTATCATTCCTCAAATATGAAAGCGTTCTTTGAACGTTCTCGGAATAAAACATGTAACAGCGTTTAAAAACAGCGTAAAACGAACATCCAACTATAGAAACGTTAATTCTGAATCTTCTAAATGTTTTTCTTGGTTATGTGTTACATTGTATCATTCCTCAATCATTCTGAGAATGTTACTTTTGAACGTTCTAAAACAAGTAACAATATTTAAAAAGCTGAACTGTTTCAGAAAGCGCCCCGTGACTGCTGTATGAGTGATGTGTCGTGTTATAACGCTTTGAGCGCGTTATTAAAGGCCTAATGAACGCTGTTTTACCGTCACTGGAGGAACGCTTGTCCTCGACTCGAGAGCGTTCCTGCTCTCTGTGAACGCGTGTTTGCTGGAGGAGTGTGTTTGTTCAGCCGCTGCTGATGTTGTGGAAAGTGTTGGACAGTGGGCGACTCGAGTTTCTCTTCAACACTGCAGTGATGATGATGATGATGATGATGATGAAGATGATGATGACGAGCGCTGGAAAATACTGCTCAAAAACATCATTTCAAGGAACGCGCGTCAGATTCAATAACTTACACACGAAATGCTGAATTTACCCTTTCCAGACTTCATTCTGTGAACTCAAATGTGTCACACCTGACAGATGCGGATCACACACACACACACACACACACGCACGCACTCATATACACTACCGTTCAAAAGTTTGGGGTCAGTGAGAATTTTATTTTTATTTTTTGGAGGAAAGAAATCAATACTTTTATTTATCAAGGAATAATTAATTTGATCGAAAGTGACAGTAAAGACATTTATAATGTTACAAAAGATTCTAACCCTAACCCTATTCATCAAAGAATCCAAAAACAAACAAAAAAACTGTACAACTGACAGACCAACAACTGTTTTCAACACTGATAATAATCATAACTGTGTCTTGAGCATCAGATCCTCATATTAGAGTGATTTCTGAAGGATCATGTGACACTGAAGACTGGAGTAATGATGCTGAAAATACAGCTTTGATCGCAGGAATAAATTACACTTTACTGTATATTCACATAGAAAACAGCTGATTTACACTGGAGTAATATTTAATACTATAACTGATTTTTGTTGTATTTTTAATCAAATAAGCGCAGCCATGGTTAGCAGAAGAGAATTCTTTTAAAAGTATTTAAAATCGTACCGACCCCAAACTTTTAAACGGTAGTGTGTGTGTGGATTAATTAAGATTTTATAATTTTTGTGAAAGAGTCTCACCAGAAAGATCTTCTCACCAAAGCTGCGTTTATTTGATCAAAAATACAGTAAAAACAGTGAAATATGATTCTAATGTAAATCATCTGTTCTCTGTGTGAATATATAGTAAAGTGTAATTTATTCCTGTGATCAAAGCTGAATTTCCATCATTACTCCAGTCTTCAGTGTCACTAAAGACATTTATAATGTTATAAAAGATTCTATTTCAAATAAAACAAAACATTTATAATTTGTATTAACAATGTTGAAAACAGTTTCATATTTTTGTGGAAACTGATACATTCTATTCATCAAAGAATCCTGAAGAATAAAAAGTTCAAAAGAACAGAATATATTTGAATCTTTTGTAATATTATAAATGTATATTTAATGCGTCCTTGATGAATAAAAGTTTTTTTTTTTTAAATCTTACCCCAAACTTTTGAACCGTAGTTTATATTTTTAATCAAGACATTATTAATATTCAAAACATATGTATAAATATTTACATTCTATTTTCTAATTTTTTAGTGTTTGAGTAGCCGTCGACTAGTTTGATCATATTAAGAAAAATCATCAAATATTATTTTTCTTTAAAGTTAATCATTCACACTAACCCGTCGCCCGTCTTTAATCTGAAGTCTAGAACTGATGTAAACGCGCGGTTGATGTTCATTGCAGGAATATAAGAACACATTCTCCAGTCCGGCGTGACGAATAGAGAAGCTCATAGAATAAGAGTTAAATAAAGTATTCAGTTTGTCTTCAGTAACACTCGATTACACACACAAGTGTCTGACAAAACATCTGTCAAAGCCAAAATGTAAAACTTTCACTTTTATGTAAAATTGTTCGGATGTTTTTCTCTGCAAATGTTGATGTGGAATTAATTATGTTAATCATGCAACAAATTTGATTAAAGATTGATTGATTGACAGGATATGCCTTTACTTCAGTGTAACTGTAACGCCACAAACCCGGTTACAATAAATGTAACATTTTATGATGTTCATTTTGTTTTCAACAATTATAACATTTAATTTAAAAAGTAACAGTGGCTATTGAAATATATATGCTTTTTTATGATCAATTCCCACTGAAGAAAACTGATTCTATTGACATACTATTGATTATATTGACATTAGACATCCAGGGACAGGAGTTGACAATTAGCAATAGCTATAAACTTTATATGCAACACATCAGTGACATGCTTGGTTTGGACAGTATGATTGTTTGCATTGTCCCTGTCAAATAAAAAAATAAATTAAAAAAATAAAAAAAGAATTGACATTAGACATTGACTATAGAGGCGTATCTGTAAAGTCTGAGAGATTGAAAGTGTTCTACAGTGTTTTCTGGATAATAACGAGCGGCGAAACACTGCGATCACTAGAGCTGGAGGAGAACCGAGTTACCCAGAGTTCTGTTCACGAGCTCTATTCACTAATTCTGTTCACGAGTTCTGCTAGTTCTGTTCAGGAGTTCTGTTCAGGAGTTCTGTTCTCACTAATTCTGTTCACTAATTCTGTTCACGAGTTCTGTTCACTAATTCTGTTCACTAATTCTGTTCACTAATTCTGTTCTCAGGAGTTCTGTTCTCACTAATTCTGTTCACTAATTCTGTTCAGTAATTCTGTTCACGAGTTCTGTTCACTAATTCTGTTCACTAATTCTGTTCACTAATTCTGTTCAGGAGTTCTGTTCTCAGTAATTCTGTTCTCAGTAATTCTGTTCACGAGTTCTGTTCTCAGTAATTCTGTTCACTAATTCTGTTCACTAATTCTGTTCAGTAATTCTGTTCAGTAATTCTGTTCACGAGTTCTGTTCTCAGTAATTCTGTTCTCAGTAATTCTGTTCTCAGTAATTCTGTTCTCAGTAATTCTGTTCACTAATTCTGTTCACTAATTCTGTTCACTAATTCTGTTCAGGAGTTCTGTTCTCAGTAATTCTGTTCTCAGTAATTCTGTTCACGAGTTCTGTTCTCAGTAATTCTGTTCACTAATTCTGTTCAGTAATTCTGTTCACGAGTTCTGTTCACTAATTCTGTTCAGTAATTCTGTTCACGAGTTCTGTTCACTAATTCTGTTGAGGAGTTCTGTTCTCAGTAATTCTGTTCTCAGTAATTCTGTTCTCAGTAATTCTGTTCACGAGTTCTGTTCTCAGTAATTCTGTTCTCAGTAATTCTGTTCTCAGTAATTCTGTTCACGAGTTCTGTTCTCAGTAATTCTGTTCACTAATTCTGTTCAGTAATTCTGTTCAGTAATTCTGTTCACGAGTTCTGTTCTCAGTAATTCTGTTCTCAGTAATTCTGTTCACTAATTCTGTTCAGGAGTTCTGTTCTCAGTAATTCTGTTCACTAATTCTGTTCACTAATTCTGTTCAGGAGTTCTGTTCTCAGTAATTCTGTTCACTAATTCTGTTCTCAGTAATTCTGTTCACTAATTCTGTTCACTAATTCTGTTCAGGAGTTCTGTTCTCAGTAATTCTGTTCACTAATTCTGTTCAGTAATTCTGTTCAGTAATTCTGTTCACTAATTCTGTTCAGGAGTTCTGTTCAGTAATTCTGTTCAGTAATTCTGTTCACTAATTCTGTTCACTAATTCTGTTCACTAATTCTGTTCAGGAGTTCTGTTTAGGAGTTCTGTTCAGTAATTCTGTTCACTAATTCTGTTCACTAATTCTGTTCACTAATTCTGTTCACTAATTCTGTTCACTAATTCTGTTCAGGAGTTCTGTTTAGGAGTTCTGTTCAGTAATTCTGTTCACTAATTCTGTTCACTAATTCTGTTCACTAATTCTGTTCACTAATTCTGTTCACTAATTCTGTTCAGGAGTTCTGTTCAGGAGTTCTGTTCACTAATTCTGTTCACTAATTCTGTTCAGGAGTTCTGTTCAGGAGTTCTGTTCTCAGTAATTCTGTTCACTAATTCTGTTCACTAATTCTGTTCACTAATTCTGTTCACTAATTCTGTTCAGGAGTTCTGTTTAGGAGTTCTGTTCAGTAATTCTGTTCACTAATTCTGTTCACTAATTCTGTTCACTAATTCTGTTCACTAATTCTGTTCACTAATTCTGTTCAGGAGTTCTGTTCAGGAGTTCTGTTCACTAATTCTGTTCACTAATTCTGTTCAGGAGTTCTGTTCAGGAGTTCTGTTCTCAGTAATTCTGTTCACTAATTCTGTTCAGGAGTTCTGTTCTCAGTAATTCTGTTCACTAATTCTGTTTTCACAGTTTCACATCATGAGGTTTGAGTCTTACCGGGTTAAAGAGCAGAAGCTGATGAACCCTTAGATGAGCTGTGTGTGTGTGTGTGTGTGTGTGTGTAGGGTTAGTGTAGGGGAATATAATATATAGTTTATCCAGTATAAAAACCATTATGCCTATGGAATGTCCTCACAAGTATAGCAAAACAAACGTGTGTGTGTGTGTGTGTGTGTGTGTGTGTGTGTGTGTGTGTGTGTGTGAGTGAGAGAGGAAGCTCAGATCAGCCACATTTAGACCAGCATCCTAAACACCTGTAGTTCACTGTCAAACCCAACAGATGATTATGATTATGATTATGATTATGATTATGAACTGAACTCTTCTCTTGTATTCAGCGCTGTCATCATCAGGCGTTCAGGACCTTTATAACCATTGCAGGAGCTTCTGATCTCATGCGCTCTTCTAATGTTTATGCATTTCCAATCGTTTTATTCATCCGTTCAGACCGAAAGCACTGAGATATTCAAGTCTAAGTGACATGGATGATAAAACATCTATTATGACATTTATACAAATGATATGAAATGAATATGAATTGTTCACTGCAATAATGCTCTTCCTCAGTGTTTCTGTCTCGCTTTCCGGCACAGATATCCAAACATTCTTAAATCAAGACACAATAACTGGAAGAATACTGAAGATATTAATGAAAAATGTATTAAAATGCAGTGAGTTTTTGCTTAAAACGAGAGCAAATCTCTGCCAATGGAGTCAGACTCAGAACAAATGAATGAAGTTTATGTTTCTGACTCCATTAGCAGAGATTTGCTCTTGTTTTAAGCACAAAATCACTTCAGTAATATTTCTTATATGAAAAACATATTTTGAGCAGATCGTTGATCGTTGAAACGTTAATATATTTAGTCCAGACCCGTTTTGATTAAATGTTCTTTACATGTTTTCAATAAACAGTTTCGGTTCCGTCGTACAATCTGTGTTTACTAGAACATGATCCGTGTAATGCAGATCCAGAGGTCAAAGGTCACGTTTAACGGCTTCATTCCTGCGACGGACGCTGGTTATTTATTTATTTAATGTTTATTTGACAGGGACAAATGCATAAAACATTGCTTTATAAAGAATACAAAGTAGATGCCACGCATACAGGTTTCTAGCCATGACTTATTTGCAACCCCTGTCCCTGGTTAGGCTTATAAAATTAAAACAGAAATTACAGAGTAGTTTCCAAGTTATGGAGTTCAGCAATGAATATCTGCTCGAGTTATGATTATTATCAGCTGTTATGATTATTATCAGCTGTTATGATTATTATCAGCTGTTATGAGGATTATCAGTTGTTCAGTTTGATGATTAGACATGAGTTAGAGAAGTTCACAGCGTGATCTCGTGAGGAGTGAACCCGTCTAACACTTTACGGTTCATTAGTGAACATGAACTGAGAATGAACACTTCTACAGGATTTATTAATCTTAGTTGATATTAATTTCAACATTTATTATGTATGTATTTATCATACATTATTAAAATCAAAGGTTGTATTTGTTGACATTAGTTAATGCAGAGTGAACTAACATGAACAGCTGGAGTTTCACACACAGCGACATGTTTAATCTGTGTGTGTGTGTGTGTGTGTGTACGTGTGAGTATGTTTGTGTGTGTTTGTGAGAGAGTGTGTATGTGTGTCAAGTCATCTTCATTTATATAGCGCTTTTAACAATGTGTGTGTGTGTGTGTGTGTGTTCCTCCCGTTTTATCTCTCACTCACACGTTATTCAGTTACAGCAGCTGAACAAACCGCTGAACTAGAAAAAGCTCGAGTCTCTAACACCACAAACACTTTAGACGAGACTCTTCGTGTGTGTGTGTGTGTGTGTGATATAATAATGCTGAAAGTGCTCAGTGTTCATAAACTGAATGATGTTCTTCCTCAGTGTTTCTGTCTTGTTTTTCAGCACAAATATCTAAACATTCTTAAATCAAGACACAATTACTGGAGAAGAAGAATGACTGAAGATATAAAGTCTTATTTACTGACAAATGTATCAAAATGAAGTTCGTTTTTGCTTAAAACAAGAGCAAATATCAATCGAATCAGAAAAATTATCTTAATTCAAAGGGAAAACAAGATTATTTTTCTGACCTCATTGGCAGATATTTGTTCTTGTTTAAAGCACAAACTCGCTTCATTTTGGTCATTTTTTTAGGAAAACAAATTTTTCTTTTTACGTTGATTTTCCCCTCACATTGTGTTCGGGACATTTTGACCCGGAAAGTGTTACATTTTTCCCGTAAATAGTTAATGTTATTACATTAGAATAAACCACAATTTCCCCCAAAATATATTTTGATCATTTTTTTACTTTTACACCTTTTGACTCTCTCTTTTCCAGCACTTTAGACTCACTTGCTCCTTTGCGCTTAAAGAAAATTAAAAGAAAATAGTCCAACGCCGTGGTACAGCGAGCACACTAACCTAACGAACCTAACGAACCTAACTAACCTAACGAACCTAGCCCTGGAGAGAGCAGCCAGAAACATGGAGTGAAACTGGAAGAAAACTAAAATAGAGGTTTATCGCATTTCATGGAAGGAGAGCTCGACTGCATACAGAGAGGCTTTAAAAGCTGCTAGATCTGCTTATTTTTCAACCCTATTAGAAGAAAACAAACAGAACTCGAGGTATTTATTTGAAACAGTGGCTAAACTAACAAGAAATAAAGCTTCAACTTCTGACGTTTCCAAGCAGCACAGCAGTGATGACTTTATGAACTTTACTTGCAAGATTGGTAATATTAGAGAGAAAATTATAACTATGCAACCGTCCACTACAGCATCGCATCAGGCGTTGTGCTATTGACCCCCTGAAGAGCAATTCTATTCATTCTTTGCTATAGGAGATGGAGAAACATCTTTAAAAACAAAAGAAGATATTTTGTAAAATGTCAGTAACCAAACAGTTGATGGGCCCCATTGACCCCCATAGTATTTTATTCTAGATGCCCATATTCTTCAAAATATCTTCTTTTGTTTTCAGCTGAAGAAAGAAACTCATACAGGTTTGGAACAACTTGAGGTTGAGTAAATGATGACAGAATGTTCATTTCTGGGTGAACTATCGCTTTATATTATTAATTCATCTTTGTCACTAGGATATGTACCGGGATATCAATAGGATATTTAAGCTGGCTATGATTAAACAGCTTATTAAAAAGACTTGATTGTACAGAATTAGTTAATTACAGGCCGATCTCGAATCTGCCTTTTCTGTCAAAGATATTAGAAAAGGCAGTATCCTCACAACTGTGTTCCTTTCTAGAAAGAAATGATATCTGTGAGGATTTCCAGTCAGGATTCAGACCGTACCATAGCACTGAGACCGCTCTCATCAGAGTCACACATGATCTGCTCTTATCATCCGATCGTGGTTGTATCTCTCTATTAGTGTTACTCGATCTTAGTGCTGCATTTGACACTATTGACCACAACATTCTTTTAAATAGACTCGAAAATGATGTTGGCGTTAGTGGAATTGCACTAGCATGGTTTAAATCACACTTATCTGAACGTTATCAGTTTGTAGCAGTAAATGAAGAGATGTCTTATCGATCACAAGTTCAGTATGGCGTACCACAAGGCTCAGTACTAGGACCGCTGCTGTTCACTCTGTACATGCTACACACACACACACACACACACACACACACACTCTGTACATGCTACCCTTAGGAGATATCATTAGGAAACATGGCATTAGTCTTCAGTGTTATGCTGATGATACTCACCTGTATATTTCTTCACGCCCTGACAAAACTTAATTCACAAAATTAACGGAATGCATATCTGATATAAAATTTCCTACTACTTAATTCTGAAAAAACAGAGATTCTAATTATTGGACAAACTTCCTCAATTAATAACCTAGAATACTGTCTAACACTTGATGGCTGCTCTGTTAAGCCTTCGTCGTCAGTTAGGAACCTGTGTGTGTGTGTGTGTGTGTGTGTGTGTGTGTGTGTGTGTGTGTGTGTGTGTGTGTGTGTGTGTGTGTGTGCTCTTTGATAGCAATCTTTCATTTGAACGTTTCTAGTATCTGTAAAACCACATTCTTCCATCTTAAAAATATTTGTAAATTACAACATATGCTCTCAACAAATGTGGAACAGTTGTTCTCGTTACATCATAAGAAGAATGTCATCTATGCTAATATTAGTCTTTGTTTATTCCGAGGTTTGCTGTAGTCAGCCGGATCCGGGCCGTATCCAGATCCATTGTTTGCTTCGAGCTCATCAGAGTCTCATCAGTAATCTGCTGTTATTGTGTGTGTCCCGCAGAAGCAGTATCGCCGCACGACCCGCAGAACTGCTACATTCTGGACGGGCTTCTGCTGCTGTACGGGATCGTCATCACTGCGTTCTTCGTGCACGCTCGAGTGAGAGACTCACACACACACACACACACTCTCTCACACACACACACTTTCACACACACACACACACTTTCACACACACACTTTCACACACACACACACACACACACACACACACACACACACACACACACACACACACACACACACACACACACACACACACACACACACACACACTCACACACACACACACACACACACACACACACACACACACACACACTCTCACACACACACACACACTCACACACACACACACTCTCACACACACACACTCACACACACTCACACACACTCACTCACACACACACACTCACACACACACACACACTTGTCCAGTAATGTTAAAATAATTTTTTTTTCAGTTATCTTATTGTTTTTCTAAAATCTCTAACGTTTTTTTAAATTTCACTACTTGTTTCAGAACGTTTAGGAACATTCAAAAGTAACATTCCTCAAAAACTTATAATAAAATGTTGATAAAAAAAAAAGAAAGAAAAAAAAGTAACTTTTCCATAATGCTTGAAGAATGACACAATGGAAAGTTTCCTTAAAGGGGAAATATCATGAAAATCTGTAATTTTTACGTGTTTAAGTGCTAAAATCGGTCCCCGGTGCATCAACCAACACAGAAAACATGCTCTGCAGAGAAAGGCTTACCAAAACAAAGTTACTGGGTTTACACTTTTTGAAACGTCCAGGAGCGTCTACAAGTGAAGCTCTCCCTGAGTCTCTCCGTAAGGCTGCACTCGCTGCTGTTACTCCTGATTCTGGATCAGTGAGATTGGCCTGTGTTGTTATTGCCGGAGTCTCTGAAGCTCGTGTAAAGGCTCCGCCCTCTTCTGAATGGAGGCGGAGCTAAAGCTCATTTGCATTTAAAGGGACACACACATAAACGGTGCGTTTTTGCTCACACACAAACGGACAAATTTAACGAGCTATAATAAATGATCTGTGGGTGAAATTTCTCACACATTCTCAGGACACCATAGATTTATACTACATCTTGTGAAAAGGGGCGTAATATGTCATCTTTAACGTTCACATAACCAAGAAAAACATTTTTAAAATATATAATAAACTGGACATTTTGAATATTCAGAAATAATATTTTCATAAGTTCATGGGAATGTTAGCAAAATAGTAATGAAGTTTCTTCCTTCAGTTCGTCAGGAAAAGAAGCAAAGCAGACGACGCAGAGTCTCCGTATCAGGTGAGAATCACATCAGACGAACAATCATCCTGATGTTAAAGATCCTGATGTTAAAGATCCTGATGTTAAAGATCCTGATGTTAAAGATCCTGATGTTAAAGATCCTGATGTTAATGATCCTGATGTTAAAGATCCTGATGTTAATGATCCTGATGTTAAAGATCCTGATGTTAAAGATCCTGATGTTAATGAGTGTTTGATGTGTCCAGGCGATTAACCCCAGTGGGAAGGAGGTGTACAGTAACCCGAAGCACAGCGCTGAAGGGGTGAGTGATGATACACACCACATACATGACATCAAACGTCACATGGTGAGCCTGTGATCATACTTTGAGTGTTTCAAAGCAACTTTACAGTGATAACAGGAAAATAACGCAACAGAGTTTGTTGCTTAAGTTCAGTGATGGTTCATTTTTGTTGTAATAAAGTTATTAATTTAGTTCATTTATATGTATAGCCGCTCTGGAGAAAACAGTGATGTCATCGTCCAGCTCAGTTCAGTTCTCATATAATGTTGTCAATGCAGGAGATCTATAATATTGCTGAATATTAAATGCCCCCAAATAAGCAAGACAAAAGCCAAAGGCGACAGTGGAACCAGTGACAGAATGGAGAAATAAACCTTGTGAGAAACCAGACTCAGTCGCTCAGTTCTCCTCTGGCCACGAACCAACAGTGTGTGATTATGATTATGATTCAGGAGCATTACAGGTCAGAGGTCAGATTGGATCAGAACATTCAGAATATTATCCAGTTCCCTCTGCTTGAAGATCGGAGTCACGCCGGTATGGAGACGAGTCTGTTGAGGATCAGTTCTGATGGCTGTCGTGTCGATGAGGCCTTACAGGGGAGAGTCTAGATCACACAATCTCTGCTGACACTTCAGGGATGTGTTGTGGTCGTGTCTAGGCTCAGGTCCTCCATCTGATCTGGATACGGCCCGGATCCGGCTGACTACATCATGCGTTGTGGTCGTGTCTAGGCGCAGGTCCTCCATCTGATCTGGATCCGGCCTGGATCCGGCTGACTACATCATGTGTTGTGGCCGTGTCTAGGCGCAGGTCCTCCATCTGATCTGGATACGGTCCGGATCCGGCTGACTACATCATGCGTTGTGGTCGTGTCTAGGCGCAGGTCCTCCATCTGATCTGGATACGGCCTGGATCCGGCTGACTACATCATGTGTTGTGGTCGTGTCTAGGCGCAGGTCCTCCATCTGATCTGGATACGGCCCGGATCCGGCTGACGACATCATGTGTTGTGGTCGTGTCTAGGCGCAGGTCCTCCATCTGATCTGGATACGGCCTGGATCCGGCTGACTACATCATGCGTTGTGGCCGTGTCTAGGCGCAGGTCCTCCATCTGATCTGGATACGGCCTGGATCCGGCTGACTACATCATGCGTTGTGGTCGTGTCTAGGCGCAGGTCCTCCATCTGATCTGGATACGGCCTGGATCCGGCTGACTACATCATGTGTTGTGGTCGTGTCTAGGCGCAGGTCCTCCATCTGATCTGGATACGGCCTGGATCCGGCTGACGACATCATGTGTTGTGGTCGTGTCTAGGCGCAGGTCCTCCATCTGATCTGGATACGGCCTGGATCCGGCTGACTACATCATGCGTTGTGGTCGTGTCTAGGCGCAGGTCCTCCATCTGATCTGGATACGGCCTGGATCCGGCTGACTACATCATGTGTTGTGGCCGTGTCTAGGCGCAGGTCCTCCATCTGATCTGGATACGGCCTGGATCCGGCTGACTACATCATGCGTTGTGGTCGTGTCTAGGCGCAGGTCCTCCATCTGATCTGGATACGGCCCGGATCCGGCTGACTACATCATGCGTTGTGGTCGTGTCTAGGCGCAGGTCCTCCATCTGATCTGGATACGGCCTGGATCCGGCTGACTACATCATGCGTTGTGGTCGTGTCTAGGCGCAGGTCCTCCATCTGATCTGGATACGGCCCGGATCCGGCTGACTACATCATGCGTTGTGGTCGTGTCTAGGCTCAGGTCCTCCATCTGATCTGGATACGGTCCGGATCCGGCTGACTACATCATGTGTTGTGGCCGTGTCTAGGCGCAGGTCCTCCATCTGATCTGGATACGGCCCGGATCCGGCTGACTACATCATGTGTTGTGGCCGTGTCTAGGCGCAGGTCCACCATCTGATCTGGATACGGCCCGGATCCGGCTGACTACATCATGCGTTGTGGCCGTGTCTAGGCGCAGGTCCTCCATCTGAGACTCAAAGACTAATATTAGCGTAGATGCCATTCTTCTTATGATGTAATGAGTACATCAGGTGTTATAGGAAGTGCTTTGTAAGTAATTAGCGATATTTAAACATTTATACGATGTTTAATAGGGAGCCAATGTAGTGATAACAGAACCGGTCTGGTCATACGGGCTGGTCATGCTGCGTTTTGGACCTGTAGTTTGTTTATTAAGCGTGCAGGGCAACCACCCATACGAGCATTACAGTAATCTAGCCTTAATGTCATGAACGCATGAACTAACTGTTCCACATTTTTTATTGAGAGCATATGACGTAATTTAGATATTTTTAAGATGGAAGAATATGGTTTTACAGATACTAGAAACGTGACTTTCAAATGAAAGATTGGTATCAAAGAGTGTGTGTTTTGTGTGTGTGTGTTTCACAGGGTCGCAGGAGAGGAGGAGACGACACCTACACGGTAAGAGCTTCATCACAACAGGAAGGAAGTTTATTAGCAGCGCGTGAGAATAGTGAAGCTGAGGCTCATCGTTCACCACAGAAGCTCCTGCGAGCGAAGCTCAAACTCATCGTTACAGGAGCCGCTTCTGGTCCAAACCACTGAATATACTGTAATATAATATAATATAATATAATATACAGAGTTCCAAAGTGCTGCAGATTTGGTATAAATAGTCTCGCTATAGTCTCATTAGGGTCGCATGTATTCATGCATATAGTTATTTCTACAGTAACGTGTAACAAGGACACTGTAAAATGGAGCGTTGACGTTTATTCTTTAATTCACATGATGATGATGATGATGATTATGAATATGATTATAATGGTTTGTTTCAGCCTCTGAGCAGAAAGAACGACGAGACGTATCGTGAGATCGAACCCAGAGGAGACGTGAGTGTTTTACTCTGATCTGGTGTTGATTAGTGTGATTTGAGTAAAGACTGATTTTGTGTTGTATTGATTAGTGTGTGTGATTTGAGTAAAGGCTGATTGTGTGTTGTGTTGTTCTCGTCCTCAGCGTCGTCGGGATCAGGTTTATCAGGTCAGAAGTGTTTCAGATCTCAGTATGAAGTGCATGATATGGTTTGATCTGTTCAGAAGTGTGTTTTCTGACTGAGTGTGTGTTTGTTTCAGGGTCTGAGTTCCATGACTAAAGACACGTATGACTCTCTGCACATGCAGCAGATTAACCCGCCGCCTCGTTAGAAGCTCGTCAAACCCTCATCAGGCCACAGTCCATTCCCGAGTCCATTCCAGAGTCCATTCCTGAGTCCATTCCCGAGTCCATTCCTGATTCCATTCCAGAGTCCACTCCAATCCCATTCCCGAGTCCGGTTCCAGGCCTTCTTTCCTTCCTAAAGGCCCCAGTCACGTGATTATTGTGTTTTTACAGTAACTGTTTCTCCACTTCATGAATGATAGACTTTCATAATGAGCTCAAAGTTTACATGTCGTACATGTCCAGTAGCGTTAAAGTCAGAAGAATCGGTATCACTTTACATTAACATCAACTAACAATGAACAATACTTTCATTAATACAGCATTTATTAATTTTAGTCAAATATAATTATGATAATAATCAGCATTTACGGATATATTAATAAAATCAAAGGTTGCATTTGTTAATATTATTTAATAGACCAATGATCCGTTGTATATTACTAACAGTAACAAAGGTTTATAAATGCTTTAAAAATGTATTTTTGATTGTTAGTTAATGCATTAAACTAATATTGACAAACGAATCCTTAAAGTGATACCAAAAAAATCCCTATAAAGCCTTTGACAGTAAACCTGATTGAGCGAACGTTTAAACATCATGTGACTCAACTAATGATTCATTCTGGACGAGTCTCATTAGTGTAATATTGTACACTCTTAAATAGAGCTTCCAAAAATGATTTTATTCACAGCGATGCCAAAAAACTATTTTGGGATTTTCACCTTTCTTAAAAGACCCATTTTAAAAACATTGTAATAATCTAAAGAACCTTTTGTGGAATGGAAAGATTCACGGATGTTAAAGGTTCTTCGTGGAGCCATCATTACTGTTCAAAGAACCTTTATTTTTAATATTGAATATGGTTCTGAAAACAGACTTAATTTCTGTGGGGAAATATGAGCCGTAGTTTTGAGATTCACTGAGTTTGATGTTTCGTGTCCTTTATCGTGGCTTTTAATAACATAACGCATTTACTCTTTTAAAAACTGAGAATTTCACTGTAATTTTGTTGTTAATTTTTGTCTGTAATTTCGTCATCAGCTTGTTAATAAAATGATTTTTTCATTGCACTTGTCAGTAAATGATGAGTTTTGAAGCTTGATTGGACTCAGAAGAACAGATCATACAGGAAAACAGTCTGAGAAAAACATTTAATGAAATCTACAGCAACACGACAAACTCGTCAACAGCAAAGAAAAATACAGACAAACTCTAGAGGAGATCATGAGAACGATAGACCAACGCAGTCGAGAACAACCTGCGGAGGAACAACAGAAGTGTGTGTGTGTGTGTGTGTGTGTGTGTGTGAGAGAGCCTGTGCACGTGTGTGTGTGAGTCTGAGTGAGTGAGTGTGCGTGTGTGAGAGAGTGAGTGTGTGTGTGAGAGTCTGAGTGTGTGTGTGTGTGTGAGAGAGTCTGAGTGTGTGTGTGAGTCTGTGTGAGTGTGTGTGTGTCAGAGCTGGACAGTAACGGAGTGCATTTACTCGAGTACAGTACTTAAGTACCATTTTGAGGGATCTGTACTTTACTCGAGTATCATTTTTGGGGAGTACTCATGACTTTACTCAAGTACATTTGAGAGGCAAATATTGTACTCTTTACTCCAATACATTTCTATCCATAACCGTGAGTACCCGAGTAAAAAAAAAAAATGTAAAAAAAGAAAAGAAAAATCTCGGAAACCCTCAATTTGTTGTTTCCCTCTCAAACGTGATTGGATTGTGCAGGCGCCACTGATTGGGACAGCCTATCAGCAATCACTTTCAGCTTTCCGCCAAAGTCAACTCCATGGTCAGATTTTATATTACACATTAATGTAAGCCAAGCATTTGGTTTGATGTTCTTGAGTATGTGGTGTGTTTAACAGAGACAGGTTTAAATGTGGCAGTGGCGTAGCCACGAGGGATTTCTGATTTCTTTTAAAAAAAACTTTAGGAGGCAAAATATATATTTGACTGATTATGTGAATTACACTGCGCAAACCAAAGTAGGCTACTACCCAGCGAATGAAGAAGGGTTGGCGCTCAGTCTCCACAGTACATAAAATATTAATTTTGTTTTATTTTATTTTTCAGGTTTGCATTTATGAGGAAAAAACAACGTTATGGACGTGTTCTCCGTTACGGACGTGAGCGCTCTGAAAGCGGCATAAAAAATGCTTTAAAACTTTCACAGAGACCTCAAACAGAAAACACGAAACCTTTCTTTAACCTGAATTTCGTTTTGCATTAATTGCATCTTAATTTTAATCAATGTTTCATCAACCATTTGCCTGGGTTTAATAAATAAGAAGTAAATAGCAGACGATAGATAAGAAGCGGAGGCGCCGGCGCGTGAACTGGATCTCGTCTCATAAATGAACCGAAACTCAGTGTATAAGGTAGCCTACTTACCTCTCACAGACATGTCTACTTTTAAACAGAACAATTCAAAACTAAAGAAAACAGACTACAGACTGCTCTCTGCTTATGTAATCCGTATGAAATGTGCATTTCTCTCTGGCGCGTTCACTACTGAAGATCGCGAGTCAGCATCGTCAACTTCATCTAGCCGACACTGACAAAGAAAACACTTGTTTATTAACAAGTGTTTATTAATAAACAATTAAAATATCTCCTTGCTATATTTTACATATTCATAATCATTCCTTTTGCCGGTTCTTTGTGACAGCTTTTAGGTGCTTTATTGGCAGCGCAACCCTTACATGTGGTGTGTGTGTGTGTGTGTGTGTGTGTGTGTGTGTGTGTGTGCGTGTGTGTTGTCCCCGCATTTAAAGATGGGACCCCCCAAAAATTAAATTAAATTAAATAAAGCAAAATGGTAAAAAGATGAAAATTACTTGATTTTACTTTCAATTCCTTTTACATTCTCCAAGGTACTAACATTAACATTTTTCATAACTCCTTGTAGGACGTTTCTGTGCATAAATGTAGCAGTAGATTAGTAATGCAATATTTAGAAAATTTACTCTTGTACTCTTGATACTCAAGTACTTTTAAAAAACAAGTACTTTAATACTTTTACTTAAGTAGACATCAGAATGTAGTACTTTTACTTGTACTTGAGTAAAATTTAGCAAGGGGTATCTGTACTTTTACTCAAGTAACAAAGCTCTGTACTCTGTCCGCCTCTGGTGTGTGTGTGTGAGTGTGTGTGAGAGAGCACGTGCACGTGTGTGTGTGAGTGTGTGTGAGTCTGAGTGAGTGAGTGTGCGTGTGTGAGAGAGAGAGTGAGTGTGTGTGTGAGAGTCTGAGTCTGTGTGAGTGTGTGTGTGTGTGTGTGTGTGTGTGTGTGTGTGTGTGAGTGTGTGTAGCCTGTCTGTATGATATAAAACACATTCTTCAGAGAAACTCAACACACATCGTCTGAATCACAATGAGAACGACAGGAAACTGAGACGCTGCTGTTTCATCTCATGCAGTGAGAAAATGATTAATATTTCACCATAAAATCAATAACCTGTTACTGGATCATTAAGACTAGAATGTGACTATAATTTCCAATGAATTATACATTAAAAAAGAAATGAAGGGAAAGGCAAAGAGAAAGTGAATAATCTTTGGTTTTCATCCTCAGAGGACGTTTGCTTTGGGAACCACAAAATAAAAAACTTTTTTTTTTACATATTTATATATATATATATTTATAATCCTGGTATATATTGTGGGTGTTTGAGTAAAGATGATAAAGATGATTGAGGAGCGGATGAATCTTTGGTTTTCATCTGCTTTTTCATTCCTGCAGAAAACAAAGACGCTAAAGATGAAACTAATGAGCACTGAAATATTTCATATATTAAACTTTACAGTTGCGAGACCAAAGCAGAATGGAGATGAATGATATTAATAGATCAATGTCGCCGCCTTCCGTTTCAACAGTTTCATGTTTATAAATAAACGAAGTCCTGCTGAAGCTCAGAGCGGTTCATGAGCAGAAGTTTCCACCAGATGAAGACGAGACGAGCGCGGCCGTGAACGCAGAAGATGAAGAGGAAACACACGGAGTGAAATAAAGGACTGTACACAGTAGTATTCTCTGACTGAAGATCAGTGCTGGAGGTCTTTATACAAACACACACCCCTGACCTCTGACCTCACGTCTCTGACCTCTGACCTCACGTCTCTGACCTCACACCTCACACCTCTGACCTCACATCTCTGACCTCTGACCTCACGTCTCTGACCTCTGACCTCACGTCTCTGACCTCACACCTCTGACCTCACATCTCTGATCTCTGACCTCACGTCTCTGACCTCACGTCCCTCACCTCTGACCTCACGTCTCTGACCTCTGACCTCACGTCTCTGACCTCACACCTCTGACCTCACATCTCTGACCTCTGACCTCACGTCTCTGACCTCACGTCCCTCACCTCTGACCTCACGTCTCTGACCTCACGTCTCTGACCTCTGACCTCACGTCCCTGACCTCACACCTCACACCTCTGACCTCACATCTCTGACCTCTGACCTCACACCTCTGACCTCACGTCTCTGACCTCACACCTCTGACCTCACATCTCTGACCTCTGACCTCACACCTCTGACCTCATGTCCCTCACCTCTGATCTCACGTCTCTGACCTCTGACCTCACGTCTCTGACCTCTGACCTCACGTCTCTGACCTCTCCTACACGTCTCTGACCTCTGACCTCACGTCTCTGACCTCTGACCTCACATCTCTGACCTCTGACCTCACATCTCTGACTTCACGTCCCTCACCTCTGACCTCACGTCCCTGACCTCACGTCTCTAGCAGAGATGGGGACTCGAGTTTGAGACTCGGACTCGAGTGCGACTTAAGTCGCACACACAGTGACTTCAGACTCGACTTGAGACTCGTCCTCGAAAGACTTCAGACTCGACTCGGACTCGAGCTGCGGGACTCGTGAACAATTTTTATTTTTAGGAAACGTCTGATGAGCTCTCTGTTATTCCCCTCCCTCCGACCCGTTACCTAAAACCTGCCTACATAACATGTACTATGTGCGCGTGGCCACACATGAGAGGACAACAAACAAACATGTCGACTGCACCGGCCGCTGCTGTGCCATTCATCGTTCATCTTTGGGTTTAAAAACTTCAAACAAGACGGCCCAAACAAAAGAAGCGCTCAATGCAAAATATGCGGTATCTGCGCGCGTGCACCTCATGGTGTTCCATGAGGGAGAGAGAGCGCGAGAGGTATGGGTGAACGAGAGAGAGAGAGACGTGCGAGAGGTAGTGCGGCGCGAAAGCGCTATGGCGCTCTGCATTGCAATCAA
Source organism: Rhinichthys osculus (assembly GCA_029959095.1). NCBI lineage: Eukaryota > Metazoa > Chordata > Actinopteri > Cypriniformes > Leuciscidae > Rhinichthys > Rhinichthys osculus. The sequence continues at coordinate 127,004 of JARWKJ010000005.1, read as the reverse complement.
ATACGATTTTAAATAGGCTTAGTAAAAATAAAATAAAAAGTCGAAAATCAATGATATTGTGGCGGGCCGCCACAAATATATGAACGTATGAGGAACCATGTATTTCACATCATTTGGTTCCAATAGTGTTTTGCATTTAGCTACACTGTGATGTTTTGCACTATGTCAATTTTAGTGCTGTGAGGTAGGCTATAACATTTTCTATATTTGGTCTTATGGCTCCACAGACCCAGCACAATAGGAGCCAAGGCCTTTAATTATAATTCAGCAACAGACATGAGAGTCCTTTTTCTTCAGAACCTCAATTTTTACAGATGCAGATATTAACTTAAAAGTAAAGCATTCTTGGTGTTTTTGTCATGTTGTAATAGCCTCTTTACACTGATTATATACCTAAATCAAAGCTGTATGCTAATAGATAAAGGAGTCATAATAACATACATGCTTTGAATTCCTTATATATAGCTATGAAGTGTTCTAAGCAGCCTGGATAGGTCGCTGTACGTGATGCAACACTTATTATAACCACAAGAGACTTGAGACTTGACTTGGACTCTAGCTCAGAGACTTGAGACTTGACTTGGACTCTAGTTCAGAGACTCGTGAGCATCTCTGGTCTCTAGTCTGACCTCACGTCTCTGACCTTACGTCCCTCACCTCTGACCTCACGTCCCTGACCTCTGACCTCACGTCCCTGACCTCTGACCTCACGCCTATGACTTCTGTCCTCAAGTCTCTGACCTCTGACCTCACGTCCCTGACCTCTGACCTCACGCCTCTGACCTCTGACCTCACGTCTCTGACCTCTGACCTCACGTCCCTGACCTCTGACCTCACATCTCTGACCTCTGATCTCATGTCTCTGACCTCTGACCTCACGTCAATAAAAACAACAGAAACCCTCGTAGAAAGTCGATATAAACTCTGTTACGTGAAATATTCTCTTGAGAAGAATCTGCCATCATGAAATGTGAATACCATTAGTCACATAAAGTCACGTGGGTTTGTTGCCACTGTCGCCACCTTGTTCCAAGATTTTCGGTTTCTGAGATTTTCGGTTTCAGTGGGGATGATTATTCATGAGTTTCCCAGACGTATGCGTTTAACTGAGATTTTTAGTTCACACTCCTCCTCGTATTTAAGCAGGTTAAATGGATTGTTTAAAAAAAAAAGGCAAATAGTTTTAGTGTCGCACAATAGTTTATTATTAGTTTACACGTTTTTTACAGTCATCCCTGTTAATTTTCTAAATATAAGCCAAATAACTTATGAACACACACATGCATGAATGTGTTGCTTTAAGACACAGCCTAACAAGTAAAATTTGGATTAAACAAAATCAAATGGACAAAGTGTAAATATTACATTTGGTACAACTACTGTAAATGAGAAAAATACTTCACTTCCTTTTACCAATTAGAAAAAGTAAACAATTTGATGTTAACAAAATTATTTTCTTTACAAATATGCATACTGGCAAAATAATGTAATTAAAAATAAAAACTTTTGAAATGTTTTGGTTGAAAAGTTTGCTTGCTGGTTTTGATATAATATATACACTCACCTAAAGGATTATTAGGAACACCTGTTCAATTTCTCATTAATGCAATTATCTAATCAACCAATCACATGGCAGTTGCTTCAATGCATTTAGGGGTGTGGTCCTGGTCAAGACAATCTCCTGAACTCCAAACTGAATGTCAGAATGGGAAAGAAAGGTGATTTAAGCAATTTTGAGCGTGGCATGGTTGTTGGTGCCAGACGGGCCGGTCTGAGTATTTCACAATCTGCTCAGTTACTGGGATTTTCACGCACAACCATTTCTAGGGTTTACAAAGAATGGTGTGAAAAGGGAAAAACATCCAGTATGCGGCAGTCCTGTGGGAGAAAATGCCTTGTTGATGCTAGAGGTCAGAGGAGAATGGGCAGACTGATTCAAGCTGATAGAAGAGCAACTTTGACTGAAATAACCACTCGTTACAACCGAGGTCTGCAGCAAAGCATTTGTGAAGCCACAACACACACAACCTTGAGGCGGATGGGCTACAACAGCAGAAGACTCCACCGGGTACCACTCATCTCCACTACAAATAGGAAAAAGAGGCTACAATTTGCAAGAGCTCACCAAAATTGAACAGTTGAAGACTGGAAAAATGTTGCCTGGTCTGATGAGTCTCGATTTCTGTTGAGACATTCAGATGGTAGAGTCAGAATTTGGCGTAAACAGAATGAGAACATGGATCCATCATGCCTTGTTACCACTGTGCAGGCTGGTGGTGGTGGTGTAATGGTGTGGGGGATGTTTTCTTGGCACACTTTAGGCTCCTTAGTGTCAATTGGGCATCGTTTAAATGCCACGGCCTACCTGAGCATTGTTTCTGACCATGTCCATCACTTTATGGCCACCATGTACCCATCCTCTGATGGCTACTTCCAGCAGGATAATGCACCATATCACAAAGCTCGAATCATTTCAAATTGGTTTCTTGAACATGACAATGAGTTCACTGTACTAAAATGGCCCCCACAGTCACCAGATCTCAACCCAATAGAGCATCTTTGGGATGTGGTGGAACGGGAGCTTTGTGCCCTGGATGTGCATCCCACAAATCTCCATCAACTGCAAGATGCTATCCTATCAATATGGGCCCACATTTCTAAAGAATGCTTTCAGCACCTTGTTGAATCAATGCCACGTAGAATTAAGGCAGTTCTGAAGGCGAAAGGGGGTCAAGCACAGTATTAGTATGGTGTTCCTAATAATCCTTTAGGTGAGTGTACACTACTGTTCAAAAGTTTGGTATTTGTAAGATGATTTATGTTTATGTTCATCAAAACTGCATTTATCTGATTTACAAACAAACAAAAAAACAGTAGGCTAATATTGTTAAATATTTTACAGACTGTTTTCTATTTTAATATATTTTAAAATGTTTTTTTCCTGTGATGGCAGAGCTCCAGTCTCACATGATCCTTCAGAAATCATTCTAATATGATGATCTGATGCTTAATGAAGAGTGAAAATATTTATACGTCTGTTTTCAGGATTCTTGCATGATTCTGGTCAGAAAAACAGCATTTATTTGAAATATAAATAATTTGTATGATTATAAATGTATTTAGTATTTTTTTTTATCAATTTTATGTATCCTTTATGAAATTAATAAAATTATTAATTTCTTAAATCATAGTGATTCCAAAATTGTCATGCAAATCAAATAAAAAAACAGAATCAACATGCCAGAATGTCATGTTTTAAAATAGATCCAACAGTTAAAAGAAGTTTAATTTAATTTCTTCTTTGATGTAGTGCTTTTTACAACACAGAGTGTTTCAAAAGCAGCTGAGTACTACAGTGATAACAGGAAAATAATGCAACAAAGTTTGCTTCATTTCTGTTATTGTCGCTCAGTTCTCCTCTGGCCAACGAACCAACAGTGTGTGATTATGATTCAGGAGCATTACAGGTCAGAGGTCAGATCGGATCGGAACATTTACTATCCAGTTCCCTCTGGCTGAAGATCAGATCTGGATACGGCCTGGATCCGGCGGACTGCGGTAAACCTCGGGATAAACAGAGAGACGAGTACATCAGGAATTATGGGAAGTGTTCCCAGTTCCGGCTGACCTAATCTATGCAGCCTAACATTGAATTATAGAAGTCTATAATGTATTATGTGTATGCTAGGTCAAACAGATGTGTTTTTAGTCTAGCTTTGAACTGACAGAGTGTGTCTGCTTCCCGGACAATGGTAGGAAGACTGTTCCAGAGTTTTGGTGCTAAATAGGAAAAGGATCTCCCGCCTGCAGTCGATTTAGATATTATAGGTATTATCAACTGGCCGGAGTTTTGAGATCACAATAGACGTGAAGGACTATAATGCGTTAAGAGCTCGCTCAAGTACTGGGAGCTAAACCATTTAGTGCTTTGTAAGTAATCAGCAATATTTTAAAATGTATATGATGTTTAATAGGGAGCCAATGCAGTGTTGACAGAACCGGGCTAATATGGTCAAACTTCCTGGTTCTGGTAAGAACTCGAGCGGCTGCGTTTTGAACCAGCTGTAGTTTGTTTATTAAGCGTGCAGGGCAACCACCCAGTAGAGCATTACAGTAATCTAGCCTTGAGCTCATGAACGCATGAACTAACTGTTCTGCATTTTTCAATTAAAGCCAATTAAAACATACATTTTTATAAGACTTTATAACTTGTAAAAAAAAAGTTGAGTGAGTGTTTGTTGTGCATCACAATAGATCATACATTTGTATCAATGATCATCATTGTGTATCATCCAGCCACACAGTGCAACACGTGGTCAAAGAAAGGACAGATGACAGAGAGAAATACAAAATGTTTATTATGCCACTGATATAGTTGTGGATGTTATTTTCAGTCATTACTAGAGAGATAACACAGTTTTAAAGCTTCATAAGGAATAACTGTCACAGTCACCAGTCAGAGTGCCCGTGATTGCCACCAGAGGGCACTCCAACCCGGATCATTGTTATTCTTGCACGGACTATATTTCCCATAACTCACTGCCCGTTTGTATTATTTATATTATTTAATTTGTTGTAGTTTTTTGTATTAATTAATTAATTAATTAATTAATTAATTAATTAATTATTCTATTAACTTAAAAAAAATGTATTGGAAACATTAATAAAACAACCAGACAGACTGTCTACAGCAGACAGTTCACAGCCAGAGAACATGGAGAATGTTGAATAGTCAGGCTCATGAACAGGGTAAGTTAAGACACCATATGGATCATCACACCAGTATATGTTACAATATTATGTCCACAGATACATTTAACTCATTATTATTAACGTAAACTCCACCCACTGAAACCTGAAACCCACAATCAGAAACCGAAAATCCCGTAACGCCTGCATCAGTTCTGCTGACTTATTCGCTAACGTGAGTCGGGAGTAGTTTTGCAGAAGAAAATGATTTTTTTTAGTGATCAAATCAAAAATGGCTGAAGAAGGTGAAAACTGGGATGACTATTCAGTAGATGGCTCGATGTTGAGGAATATCTTCAGAAACTTGAGTAAGTCTTTTGACATTCCCTTTTTTCTGTTTGGCATTTAGACTTTTACCAACAGTGTTTGATAGAATGATAAGTCAATATGCAAAAAAGAAAGAAAACAAAACAAAAAAAACAACAAAATTATTTTGCTCTTTTTATTTTTCTAAGCAAAGTTCCCCTTTAAAACGAAAGTGAAAATGACCAGCAGTGCCGCTGCTCCCTATGCATATAGTCTATATATATCTATCAGTGGTGTGCGCTGGTGTTTAAAAATGAGGAGTCCTCAAATTTTTTATATAGCCTACTGTAAATCAAATGTAAATTTATGTCCGTTACACTTAATTTTCCTGGTTAAATAAACATTACATAAAAAAGAGAGACAAATACAATTATAGGCCTATTTTGCATTTTTTGTTGTTGTTGTTGCTATAACTATGTAAATTTCTATTTATAAAAAAACAAAGTATACATTTGATCAAGTTAGTGTTTTTACGCATTTTTACATTTATTCCAAAATAATAACTAAAGACAGTAACAATTTATAAAAAAAGGCAACTTATTTTCAGCAATCATTAAGCTAGCACACCCTGGGTGGCAGGTCCTTCAGTGCCTTGGCCCCCAAACTCTGGAACCGCCTCCCACAACCTCTTCGTGACTGTGCTTCTCTTCCCTCTTTAAAGCACATCTCAAGACTTTTTTGTTTAATGATCATTTCTCCTCAACAAACTCATAGCTTCATACAGATAACTTGTCTTTGCTGTATTGTTTTGGTTGTTTGCTGTTGTGTTTCATTGCCTTTCCACTATGTAAAGCGACCTTGGGTTTGTGAAAGGCGCTATATAAAATAAACGTATTATTATTATTACTGGTCACAGACATGGATTTCCCCAAGCTGATTGCTCACTAAAAACCCCGGCCAGCAGTCATCATGTTTTCAGGCCATTTCAAGTTTGATTTTGTCGTAACATTAACGGTGAAATGGCTGAGTTGTTTACTCAATTTTTAATGAGTCTTCCTGTTAACGCCATCAATCTCAATTACCCTCCACTAAACCGCACGTGGCGAGTCACTTCCGGGGCTTCCTCGAGGCCAACGGGAAAAAACTACATTTAAGATTACCCTAACAACTTAATGGTAATTTAATACATATTCAATTCATTACAATGATTTGCAGCCTATTTATTTACCATCATTAATTAAAAATAGTTTTGATCATCATTAGGCACTAAGCAGTTGACACAACACTTCATGTTTTATTTTCATTAAACAACATACAATTTAACACCATATTTATAATTAAATTATTTTCTCATCCAGTTTCTTTGTTTTCTTTTCGAGGAGACACTGCCTCCCTCCAGCAGTGGCCCTGCTGACCAGCACATGATTTAGATAAACTATTTACAAGTCTATTTAAATTCAGAATACTGAATATTATTTCTTTTTAAATCCAGGTGTACACAAAACACAAACCCAAAAATTAGATGATCATAATTCTGAAGGAAGAACATCAACTGGAAGAGATGCTGGTGAGTGAAGTTTCCTAACAACGCTCTAGCAAGGTATAGTGACTGCCATAACTGAAACAGCATGTTTAATTTGAACATGTTTCATAAATATTTTGACATGTCCTACTTGGCAGGTAAAAAAACAAAACAGATTTAGATTAGTGCATAAATCGCACAAATAAGTGGAAAGCTTGTGCCGTAGTGTTATCGTGCATGGAAGTAATCACACTTTGAAATTAATTTCTGTTTCAGCAGTGACATTGCCTTGTGGTCTTCAAAGGCCAGCACATTATATCATCGCATGCTTCAAGTATTATATTAAACAGGTAGTTCACCGTTACACTTTGTGTACAAACTTCCTGACAATTATTGCTTCCTGTGCTGCCTTTGTATATTTAACCAGTTCTCATGTTTTAGGGCCAGACTGAGTTCACCTGTCCTGGATTTCATGTGGACCAGCAGAGAACCTGTGGAGCGAAGCTGTCTTACCAGGACATCTGTCGACTGATCGTTCTGACGAGCCAACAGAGGGATTTCTTAGAGGAGAACCTCTCTCGTCTCACTGCTGAAAGGCTGTGCACATTCAAAGCTGTAAGCTATTTCCAGAACTATATTTGATAACCAGAAATTCCTTACAGGAATAGTTTACCAAAAGAATCTAATGACACATTCATTAATCATTAGTGTCAGCATTCACTTTCAGAGTGTTGATCGTTGGGTGAACCATCCCTTTAAAGTTTAAAGTATCACAATTTAGTTTGTGTTGTAATCGGCCCAACGACAGTCTCCGGTGAGGGCGAAGGTTTCCTGCATGTTCTGTCTTTTCAGTGTGACAAAGTAATTTAATTCCAATTAATTTTTATCTGACTACATTTTATCTTGACCTTGAATTTAGGTTATGATGCCAATTTGTTATTTTTTCATTTAAATAATAGTTTAGCTACACATTTGGTTATTCTATTTAACTCTTTATTGAAATTACACTTGTTCATCCAGATTCCTATAACACTTTGAGTCTCGCACCGGCTGGATTTACGATCTCATTAACACAAGCTCGTCAGTCTCGGCCCTTAGACATAGGCGATTGGTGCCATGTTTTCCTACGTACACTTAGTTAGAATAATATTACAATAATCAGAGATTTAAGTTCACCCTATTTAGATTAGTCTAACAACACTGTTGTTCTAAACAGAAAACCCATTATTAGCTTCTACAGTCTAAGTTGACTAATGCCGATGTGTTAGTCGGATCTCTGACCCTAACCCTAACCCTCTCTTAGCTGGATTTCAGTCCGTTTACTAACCTGAGCGTAGAATTGTAGTGTTAACATAATCTACTAAAGTTAATCATTTAAGTCAGAATAAATCCAAATATAACAATTGATTAATAGAGTCAGGTAAAGGTGTCATGCCAACAACATAATCAATTCAAAGATAACCAGTAAAATAACATCAAATGCTCCGAAGTAAAGAGTAAAAGATGCACACCTGACTTGCGTATACCTGTAACCTGACGGATATATAATGTTGAGTGTCTAAAAGATTACAGGCCGTTCTTACTACAGAATCGCCCTTTCCAGCATCTATTTAAATACCAGACCAGCACAGAAACCTCCTCCAAATGTGAAGGAAGAACAGAAGGGACAGAAGCTTTCCTGCACCTTCACTCTGTGGGGTGTGGAGGCAAAGCCAGCATTAGTGGTGTCCATATCTCAGGAGATCGAAGTATCTGAGGCTTTGTTTGTTCATGCGTATACTGTACTCTGTCACACAATAATCCAAACCCCTGTTTGATTTCCGTTTCTGAAGTGTCCAGGGTGCATGTCCTTTGTGGAAAGACGAGATGAGAAAAACCTGTGTGTACACTGCACTATCTGCACAGCCAACAAGAAACAGAAATACTATTTCTGCTGGAGCTGCCGGAGTGAGTGGAAGGGGCCTGTGCACGCCTGCAGCGAGGACCCCGCACACACTGTGGTGCGTACACTACATATTAGTGGATTGTAAATTCCTACTAAACCAAAAGTTCAGAAAGCTTTGGTCTGATTAATTAAACCAAAAGGGATTCTGTTTGTTTTTATGTCTTACAAAAGCATTTCAAGTCTGTTGTTTCTGAACAGATAACTGAAGATTCTCTTGTGCCATGCAAACCTGAATTTAAACAGGAGAAGCTTCTAAAAAAGGGAGCTGATGTAAGTATTTTCAAAGGCCTAAAAAAGAATCTTGACTTCTACTTTGATACAATATGTGGACTCACTTTACATCATTAAATTGATGTATGTGCAACAATCCCTTACAAAAAAGTTTTTTTCAAGTGTGCTATAAGTATACTTTTTAAACTAACAATAAGAAAGTATGTTTTCATAACATATATGTTATCACTGGTACAGTAGGAGGCGCTATCTTCTGAAAGAGTACAGAAACACCTGATTAAAACACATGTGAAGAATATGCAGAAACAAGTGACAAGCAAAAAACTATATAGATATTCATTTGATTTTAACTATATAATTTAATTTAAGATATTTATTAATTTATTCAAACTAATAGTATTAATTTGTGTGGCATGAATTTCATTTCATTTAATAATTTATTTATAAAACAACCCATGGTTGACCAAAGTGCTGAACAGGACAATATAATCAAAAAACAAGTTGCAATCGATACAATTACACACAAGAAAATAAATACATTAAATATATTACGATTCATTCGAATTGGGAAAATGCATTAAAGGGGTCATATATTGCCATTTTTGTACAAGCTAATATGATTCTTTAGGGTCTAAATTAAAAGTTTATAATATACTTTCATTAAAAATTCTCATTAGTATTGTAAGAAAACACTTATTTTACCTGGTCAAAAACAGCTCTGTTTTCAGCACGCCGTTTCAGTGTATATGCCTTTAAATGATAATGAGCTTTGCTGACTCCGCCTCTCTATGCTGTGCGTACACCGTTTGTAACTCAATAACACAATAACCATAACGCGTTGTTCAGTATAAACGTGGGATTATGAATTATGTTGAGAACGTCATACATAGAAAACATGCCGTAATGTACCCTGAGTGTAAACCTTAGACGCATTCATTGTGGAGCGTGCAGCTAGCGATTTGCAAAGATATAAATATTAATATAAAGTTTAATAAAACGTTACACTCACTTCAGTTGTTCTAGAGGTTCAGCAGGAACACGAATATCTGGTACCGATCCTTTATTCATGGCAGCTTCTTCCTTTATTCGAGCAGCTTCTTAGCAAATCCAGCTTTATACTGACCCTCGTTTATAAAGCAGTCTGGTGTGTGAAATGATTCGCGCAAACATGAGAGCATTGACGTTGCTCGTGGGGAATATTCCCTTCGAAAACAAACTCAGCCACTGCGTCTTCAGCGGTTCGGATTTAGGAACATTAAAATGACTGTGTTCGTTATTACACCCAAGAACAGAACACCACAATCGCTTAGAGCCATTCTGCTCATAGACAGTGCTCCAGCATATCAACAATGACCGCGCCGGTCCGCGCAGACTATGATTGACAGCTCTCACGAGCGAGGGCGGGTCTGTGTTGAAACGCTCCCGTCAATCAACAATCGTGGGAGGGGCTTCCGTTTTATTGACGTCACAAAAACGAACGGCTTGATTTAAGACAGGGGAAAACATATAAGGAGATTAAAACAAAACCACTGGATGGATTTTTATCATTATATGATGGTTGTGTACAGGCACTGCCAACACACATTTCAGTACAATCAACTTGAAAAAGTGCATGTACCATTATATGACCCCTTTAAAAATCCACATTAAATTTTTTTTTTTAAGCTTCGATTTAAAAGTGGCAAATGATGACACCGTTCTGATTGATAGTGGAAAGCTATTCCATAGTTTGGGGTCTGCTATTGCAAAAGCTTGGACTCCTCGATGTTTCAATCTCGATCCAAGAGCAATCCAAGGTTGCTAGACCTAAGTGACCTGGGAGGATTGTGAGAATGTATTAAATCAGATAAGTACCCTGGTGGTAGGCCGTGTAACGATTTAACAACAAAAACTAAAAAAATTAACAATTCTCTGTTTGACCGGTATCCAATGCCAATGTGGAGAAGTTAAAATAGGAGTGATGTGATCAATTTTCGACCACCGGTCAGCAGGATGGCAGCAGCATTTTGAACTTAAGGGTCACACAGGAAAGGTTTGCTGCTGAGGAAGGGGGATTTCCAATGCGCACAGAAAAGTTTCTATTGGTTAAAAAAGACTGAAACCAATTTAAAACGGTACCCTGAATGCCTATGTAATTATTCAGTCAAGAAATAAGAATTGTATGATCAACCATATCGAAAGCAGAGCTGAGATCTCAAAGGATCAGAGCAACAGCACTCCCATTGTCTGTAGCCAGCATAATGTCATTAGTAACTTTCAATAGAGCGGATTCGGTGCTGTGTAGTTTCCTAAATCCCGAATGTCATCTGGGCGTACTACATTCGCTGTGTTGCCCTTATCATGTGACCTACCAGCATCAGTTGTGTCGCTTCACTGCCATTCACAAATCCTCTCCTGTGGCCTCATGGGATAGTGAAGTGTCTGCACACTTCAGCAACTCACCTGGTCATCTGGGCCCTAGTGCCTGCTCTTTTATGAGTACTGTGTCTCATTCTGACAAACTACTTTTGTTGCATACTGTTTTCCACCTAGCCTACTATGCAGCCTTTACTTAACCAACTTTACTCAAGTATACTTCATAAAATGAACATGAAGTATACTTATTATTTATAAGGGATGTCATAAAAAACTCATATCATTGTGGCAATTGTCCTGAATTTGTTTTGAATCCCTCTTCATCTTCTGTCTCAAGATTTACCCAATGAAGGACAAGTCCACTGACAGAAAACGTCAAGCGCTTCTAGTTAACAATTTGGAGTTTGAATATGGAGATGATCGTGTTGGGGCAGACAAGGATGAGCTGAGTATGGAGAGACTGCTGAAGGGTCTTGGTTACAGTGTGGTGACACTAAGAGACCTCACGGCGCAGGTACCTATGTTAGATACGTGTACAATATGAACAGCTGAACAGAATCATGCAGTGTGGTGTTGACGGTTTGATGCCCAGGGTATGAGTGTTGCCGTGCGAGACTTCGCCCAGCGGAAGGAGCACTTCCAATCAGACAGCTGCTTTGTGGTGTTCATGTCACATGGAGACACCACTGGAATCTGTGGAGTTTCCAGCATAGTGAATTCTGATGGGGTAGTGGACATTTTCTCCATAGATGAAATTTATAATTGCTTGAACACTCCAAACTGCGCTGGACTGCGAGACAAACCCAAAATCATCCTTATCCAGTCGTGTCGGGGTGGTAAGTTCCAGATTAACAGGAAGTGACACGTTCTGAAATTATGGATGTTCATCCTCCATGCCCTGTTTTGGACATCTCAGCAAATTACTTCTTAGAATCAATTGCAAGGCTGAGGCACACAATTTATTGCCCTTTAATTTAGTCAATTCAGCCTTCAACAATCTAAATGTATTTTGGCTTAGAGCCATCAAGCCAATAACAAAAAAAAAAAACACCTGAATAATATCATTAACATAGCAATAAAACATTCTTTAAGCACTACCACACTATAAGCAGATGTTGCCCTGATTGGTTGTGTCTCATGTTACAGGTAATGATGGATGTGTGGATGTCCAGGACAGTGTGCCAAAAAAAGAGCACACTGAGAAGGACTTCTGCTGCCTGAGGTCCTCTACTCCAGGTAACACACATTTAGAATATATTATAAAATTCCACTAAATAATATATATTATATGGTCAACAAAGAACAAGATAAGGTAAGACTTTATTTCGATAGTCCACTTTAGACATTCTTCTAACTATATGTAACTTTGCAACTACATGTCAACTATCAGTGATTAGAGCATTAGGAGAGTGTCTGCTTAATATCTGATAACTCTTTATTTTGATGCTCCCAACAGATATTCTACTGACTATAAGTAACTTGGCAACTACAAGCTAACCTGAAACCTAACAACTAACCATAACCTAACAGTCTACTAATACTCTTATGACAGTTAGTTGACATGTAGTTGCAAAGTTATTTATAGTTAGTAGAATGTCGTAGAATGGACTATAGAAATAAAGTGGAACCTTAACCATAACCTTAATGAAGTAACCTTCATGCATTACTAACTGTTTTTAATGCACTGAATTGTATTACTTTTCTATTTGGCTCGCATCTAAGCTCTCATGTGTATTCTTTATTCAGATACTGTGTCCTACAGGAATACTGAGAGGGGCTCAGATTTCATCCAGGCTATAGTGGAAATATTTAATCAGCACGCTTATGAGGACCACATTGAGGAGCTTTTCAGAAAGGCAATGTTACTATGAACTACTTAGATTTGTTGTTTAGTGTTGTCTTAGTATGTCACTATAACTATAACTCAGATCTTAAGTCCAATACAAGGAAAAGACTATAATAAAGGAATACTTTTTTTTTCATTGACTATGTTAGTATGTGTATTTAGCTTTAATTTGGTCTTATATTTTAAATTATTGTATATTTTTGGTCTTATATTTTATATTTTTTTAAACAGGTCCTTAAGAAGTTTAAGGATAATCATCCATGTCAAATGCCATGCAAAGACAGAACAACATTGTCTAAAAAGTTCTACCTCTTCCCTGGGCTGTGAAATGGAATGACTTGAAATCTGCTCTCCTTTATAAGAAATGTGGTCACATAATGTCACACTTTTTAAGACTTGTATATACACATATAAAAAGGTGATAATGAAAATATTTTTGTTGTTGTTGTTTTCAAAATTGTACTTTTGACATGTAATTTCAGTCTAAAATGTCGTTTGATATATCAGTAAATCTAATACCATGGTTCCTCTTTGAGTTCAAACAGGAAAAATGTGAATCCTTATTATATCTTAAAAATATAGGGAGAACACAGAAGTGGTATGATTAAATAAATGCCTACAGCACGGGCATAATTTCCTATGGGGACAGGGGGGACATGTCCCCCCCACTTTTCAAAATCCCGTTTGTGGATTCTGGCGCGCTGTCTGTGCGTCGTGTGCGTGTGCGTCAGGACATTCAACTTTTGTGCAAAATTCAGAATTTAATAAATGTGCAGCAATTTGTACAAATACTGTATATGTGTTGTAGCCATAATAAGCGCATTTTCATATTTATTATAATGTTTTTTTTCCATCTATGTTAATTATGAAAAGTATAGCCTACGCAATATATCGGGAGACATGGCCAGACATGATTTTGACCACTTCATTAAGTGTTGTTTTGTAGAAAGCCTTTCTTTAAAGTGAATTTCGTTTTGTATAAATTGTATCTTAATTTTAATCAATTTTTCATCAACCAATTGCCTGGATTTAACTAATAAGAAGCAAATAGCTGGGTGGATTTACAAATGCACATCTTGATTGATGCACACATGTTGAAATAACGACATAACCACAACAACCATCTAATTGTCCTGGTTTGAGACTGTTAATACACATAAGAATTTTATTTTATTTTTTTGTGTTCGTATTTATAAGGGGGAAAAATTTTTATGGACATGACAGTTCTAAAAAGTGACTTTTCCAAACAAAACTTTTACAGATACCTCAAACAGAAAGCACAAAGACTTTCTTTAAAGTGAATTTCGTTTTTTATTAATTGTATCTTAATTTTAATAAATGTTTCATCAACAAATTGTCTGGATTTAATATATAAGAAGTAAATAGTAGAAAATCATCATGACACGGAGGCGCCTGCGCGTGAACTGGACTCTTGTCTAATAAATTAACCGAAACATCATAATAGGCTGTAGTAGGCTACTTGCCTCACAGATCTGATAAATATATAGAAAGCTTGACATGTCTACTTTTTAACAGAACAATTCAAAACGATAGAAAACAGACAGACTGCTCTCTGCTTATGTAATCCGAAATGTGCATTTCTCTCTGGCGCTTTCACTATTGCGAAGATCGCGAGTCAGCATCGTCACCTTTATATTTGCAACCGACACTGACAAAGACTTGTTTATTAATAAACAATTAAAATGTCCCCTTGCTATATTATTCATAATCGTTACTTTTGCTGGTTCTTTGTGGCAGCTTTAAGATACTTTATTGGCAGCGCCACCCTTACATTTTACATGAACGCGTCACCACTGCATCAGCACCGAAAACATGATTTTTTTTTCCAAATCAAAAATTGTGATACGAACCGAATTGTAGGTTTGGTGTATCATTACAGCAAGATGAGAAAGCAGGAGTTTAGTCGTTTATCATGGAATAGCTATCTGAACATCTTTGCCAAGCGCAACCCAGAAAAGTAGCCTAATCAATAAATTATCAGGGAGGGTCATGCCTTTTTTCACAATCATTTTGGAGGGTCATATAAAAAATTATTGCTGGCGAAGGGAGGGTCAAGTCTTTTTTGACTACAGATCTCAAATCTCCTCCGGTGGCCCCTTAAATAAATAACGAACAGTCCCTTAGTGTGAAGAAGAAAAATTAAAAAAAACTTTTAAATATCAATCTGCACATGCGAGGGACATTGGTTATGCTCATTTTTGCTTGCTCCTTTTAAGTTATCTTGAGTAAAACCGCAAAAAATTTCATGAAGCACATACAAAAGACCTGAATCGGAAGCGATGTGACCTGTTTTCCGGCTTGGTCACGTGACGCTCGGCACAAAGCCTATTAAAACCAAAACAAACCCTGTGCGTTTTAATGTGACTGTGTGCCTCTATCTGGCTAAAGAAATCGTTCACAAGCTCTGAGTGTTTCTGCTCTGGGTGAAAGAGTGTTATATGCTCTATCCTTGATATCCTCTATCTAGATGTCTTTTCAGGTGATTGCATGCTTCTCATGCAATCACATATGCATTCTTAACAATTATTAATAACTTGGAGGCAGAACTGGGCATCCAGAAGAACTCCCATTTGAACTTCCTAACCCTTATCTATAATCATTTTTGTTTTATTCGGTCCTTTCTAACAGGGTCAGTATACATTTTATTGCCCAGCTACCTTGGATGATGGCATAGTACAATGTGGAGCAGAGTTGCCATACTTGGAGGTGAGGAAATTGGCGGTGCTTAGCGATACAGAACAGACTCATTTTGAAGAGAATATGGCTCTTCTGGCAGCAGCTGAGTACTGCGAGTTCAAATCAGCGAGTAGCTATAAATAACACTTCAATGCTCTCATGTGTTTTTGATGTCTTCTAGATAATGTGAATTCAGTGACAATTTATGTACAATTAAGTATGTCTCTGTATATTGAAAGTGTCCGAGCTGTGAGTCCTACGTTGAGCGAAAAGACATGGCCAACCTCTGTGTGAAATGCACTATCTGCACAGCTGTGAACAAGAAGACCTACCACTTCTGCTGGCAATGTATGAGGGAATGGAAAGGGGCAGCTGCTCATTCTGTCCGCTGTAGTAATGAAGACTGTATCAACCCAGATGTTGACAAGCTAGCAAAGTGTAATAATATGAGGCTGGCTTATGTGGACAATGTAGAATGTCCTGCAATTCGTGCCTGCCCAACCTGCGGTCTCCTTTTAGAACACAATGGGAACGCTTGTAAAAACCTTATGTGTAAGCGCTGCAAGGTGGAGTTCTGCTTCCTTTGCCTAAAGCTGAAGAGTAAATGCAATCCAATCCATGGGCCTTATACTGTTTGCTCAGTTGCACAACGGCAGACTGAAACTCCAGTTTGGAAGAGACAGGCGCACTGGAAGCTGTTTCATGCGAGAGGGGCTAAGGGCTGGTTTGGAAAATATGTGACGTCATTGTGGGCGGGCGCTAAGAAGGGGAAGGTGCTTCAGCACCCCCAATAAAGACCAAAGCACCCCCAATAATAGAGTTCAATTAGGGCGGTGCACGAGTGACAGAGTAAGAGAGAGAGAAAGAGAGAGAGAGACACACAGTACCCAACATGTCTCATCATAACAGACACATGCTGGGACATTCTTATCTGTATTAAGCCAAGTGTTCTTATAATGGTTTTCTTTGGGAGGAAAATGCTTAATGTGTAGGCTAATTAAACGTGTTGCGTTTATATTCTGGGCTCATCTGATTTTTTGTAGTATAGCCTACTTTATTATGATTTTAGTATCATAATGATTAATAAATGCACGCACAATTATCCGTGAACTTGATAAATGTTTTATGCACACAAAAATGCCTGTCAACGTGCAAAATTCAGAATTAAATGAATGTGTACCAATTTGTACAAATAGAGAGTCTCTGTAGGCCTACTACTGTATGTGTTGTAGCCATTAAATAAGTACATTTAGTTTCATATTTGTTCTAATATTATAATGTTTTTTATCGGGAGACATGAAGTGGGTCAGACACGATTTTGACTCATTAGCCTACGTTGTGTTTTGTAGAAAGCCTTTCTTTAAAGTGAATTTCGTTTTGTATAAATTGTATCTTAATTTTTTTTTTTTAATTCATCAACCAATTGCCTGGATTTAATAAATAAGAAGCAAATATAGCAGACAATATATTCATGACATGGAGGCACCGGCGCGGTCACTCGCATTGCACGAGAACTTGAGCACATCTCAACATGAATTAACCAAAATATGCCTTCCAGACATGATACATTTATCTACAGAAAGCTTGCAATTAAATCTTTAAAACGAAACAATTTCAAACGAAAAAAAAATTCAGTGCACACAGCCCAGTGAAAATGGGGCCGGTCTTGCGCACCGAACGTGTCATTTTTGCCGCGCGCAGTAGCGAAAAGCGAAGTAGCAGAGTTTGGTATTGCTAGGCTAAGTCATTGTTAGGTCCGACCTCAAATTCACAACCCGTAAATAAACTTCTAACACATTTTATGTTATATTATGGAGCCAGCATAATCTGAAATTATAGTTTGATGCTGACATGTTGTTTTGTACAGTACAGATGAAAGAGAAAGTGAGAACTGATTCAATAAAACAGGAATAAAACATTTCCATAAAAACAGTGTCAACATTCAAACCAGATTTGGCCAGTGGAAAAGATTGAGAAAAACTTTCTTTGAAATGTATTTTATACTATTTGATTTATTTATTCAAAACAAGGCAAGGATAAGCTACTAAATGATTTTTAACAATATAATGTGACGCACATCCGTATCTCATATTTTCCTAATGTCTTGTTCCATTAAACATGGTGTCACGTGGATGAATATGCATATGCAAATGATATGCATAGTAAAGCGAGGCGTTGTAAGCTTATATATGGTTATTTAGGGGAGGAGACTCATGTGCGCACAATATATCGCTGACTGGGTTTATAAAGTGAATTTTAGTAAGGATCTTATAAATTAGACCCCTGTTCAATTCAATTCAATTCAATTCAAATTTATTTGTATAGCGCTTTTCACAATACATATTGTTTCAAAGCAGATTTACAGAAAGTGCATTTCAGAAATGTACATAGAAGAATATAGTTAGTTAATCATCATGTATTAATTTAGGGCATAACATATCGCCGGCGTTGAGTCGTCTCTTCACAGGCGTCGAGTCGTCTCTTCACAGGCGTCGAGTCGTCTCTTCACAGGCGTCGAGTCGTCTCTTCACAGGCGTCGAGTCGTCTCTTCACAGGCGTCGAGTCGTCTCTTCACAGGCGTCGAGTCGTCTCTTCGCAGGCGTCGAGTCGTCTCTTCGCAGGCGTCGAGTCGTCTCTTCGCAGGCGTCGAGTCGTCTCTTCGCAGGCGTCGAGTCGTCTCTTCGCAGGCGTCGAGTCGTCTCTTCGCAGGCGTCGAGTCGTCTCTTCGCAGGCGTCGAGTCGTCTCTTCGCAGGCGTCGAGTCGTCTCTTCGCAGGCGTCGAGTCGTCTCTTCACAGGCGTCGAGTCGTCTCTCCACAGGCGTCGAGTCGTCTCTTCACAGGCGTCGAGTCGTCTCTTCACAGGCGTCGAGTCGTCTCTTCACAGGCGTCGAGTCGTCTCTTCACAGGCGTCGAGTCGTCTCTTCACAGGCGTCGAGTCGTCTCTTCACAGGCGTCGAGTCGTCTCTTCACAGGCGTCGAGTCGTCTCTTCACAGGCGTCGAGTCGTCTCTCCACAGGCGTCGAGTCGTCTCTTCACAGGCGTCGAGTCGTCTCTTCACAGGCGTCGAGTCGTCTCTTCACAGGCGTCGAGTCGTCTCTTCACAGGCGTCGAGTCGTCTCTTCACAGGCGTCGAGTCGTCTCTTCACAGGCGTCGAGTCGTCTCTTCACAGGCGTCGAGTCGTCTCTTCACAGGCGTCGAGTCGTCTCTTCACAGGCGTCGAGTCGTCTCTTCACAGGCGTCGAGTCGTCTCTTCACAGGCGTCGAGTCGTCTCTTCACAGGCGTCGAGTCGTCTCTACACTGGCGTCGAGTCGTCTCTTCACAGGCGTCGAGTCGTCTCTTCACAGGCGTCGAGTCGTCTCTCCACAGGCGTCGAGTCGTCTCTTCACAGGCGTCGAGTCGTCTCTTCACAGGCGTATAGTCGTCTCTTCACAGGCGTCGAGTCGTCTCTTCACAGGCGTCGAGTCGTCTCTTCACAGGCGTCGAGTCGTCTCTTCACAGGCGTCGAGTCGTCTCTTCACAGGCGTCGAGTCGTCTCTTCACAGGCGTATAGTCGTCTCTTCACAGGCGTCGAGTCGTCTCTTCACAGGCGTCGAGTCGTCTCTTCACAGGCGTCGAGTCGTCTCTTCACAGGCGTCGAGTCGTCTCTTCACAGGCGTCGAGTCGTCTCTTCACAGGCGTCGAGTCGTCTCTTCACAGGCGTCGAGTCGTCTCTTCACAGGCGTATAGTCGTCTCTTCACAGGCGTCGAGAGCATCTGAAGTCTCCGTGAGAGGCTGGATACAAACTGGAGCTGACGAACGCTATTTACCTCGACTAGCGTCCCGAGATAACAGCAGAAAAGCAGATGGGAGATAATTAGCGTAGCTGCTGATCATAATATTAATGCACTCGATCTGATTCAAACGTTGCTATAAAAGGTAAGCATTATGTGAATGCTTGGCTAAAGAGATGCGTCTTTAATCTAGTTTTAAACTGGGAGAGCGAGTCTGAGCCACGAACAATATCAGGAAGACTATTCCAGAGTTTTGGAGCTAAATGTGAGAACGCCCTCCCTCCTTTAGTGGACTTAGATATCCTAGGAATGACCAGAAGCCTCGAATTTAGTGATCTTAAAGAACGCGATGGATTGTAGGGCGATAGAAGGTCCATTAAATACACAGGAGCTAAACCATTTAGGGCTTTATAGGTCAGTAATAGTACTTTGTAATTGATACGGAACTTAATAGGTAACCAGTGCAGAGATGATAGAATCGGTGTTATATGATCATATTTTCTTGATCTAGTAAGAACTCTAGCGGCTGCATTTTGCACTAACTGTAGCTTGTTTATTGAGGATGCAGGACAACCAGCTAATAAAGCATTACAGTAATCTAGTCTCGAGGTCATGAATGCATGAACTAACTTTTCTGCATCAGAGACAGATAGCATGTTACGTAATTTAGCAATGTTTCTAAGGTGGAAAAAAGCTGTTCTTGTAACATGAAATATGATTTTCGAAAGACAAGTTGCGGTCTAGTATAACACCCAGGTCTTTTACTGTAGTCGATAAGGTAAAAGGACATCCTTCTAAATTAAAGTTGTATTGTAAGAGATTTTGTGGGTAGTTTTTTGGACCAATAAGTAATACCTCAGTTTTATCTGGATTTAGTAGCAGGAAATTACACGTCATCCAGCATTTTATATCTTTAAGACATTCTGTCAATTTAGATAAGTTAGTGTATTCATCTGGTCGTGATGAAATATATAATTGAGTGTCATCAGCATAGCAGTGGAAATTAATTCCATGTTTTCTTATAATATTACCAAGTGGCAGCATATATATTGAGAATAGCAGAGGGCCTAACACCGATCCTTGCGGCACTCCATAGTCTACTGACGTTATCTTCGATTTTTCCCCATTTAAACAGACAAAATGGTAACGGTCAGATAAGTACGATCTGAACCAGCTTAATGCCTGTCCCTGAACACCAGTGTAGTTTTGTAGTCGATCCAGGAGTATTTTATGATCTATAGTGTCGAACGCAGCGCTAAGATCGAGTAGAACTAGTATTGAGATACAGCCTTGATCCGAAGCTAAAAGTAAATCATTTGTAATTTTAACTAGCGCAGTTTCTGTGCTATGATGCGGTCTGAATCCTGACTGAAATTTTTCATATATCTCATTTTCTTGCAAGAAAGAGCACAATTGAGCGGACACAATTTTTTCTAGTATTTTAGACATAAATGGAAGATTTGAAATGGGTCTGTAATTTGCTAAGTTATTTTGATCTAATTGCGGTTTCTTAATAAGAGGTTTTATTACTGCCAGCTTGAATATTTTTGGAACATGACCTAAAGATAAAGACGAGTTAATAATATTGAGAAGAGGCTCTTCCACTACAGGTAACACTTCTTTCAGTAGTTTAGTGGGTATTGGATCTAATAAACATGTTGTTGGTTTAGATGCAATGATAAGTTTATTTAGCTCTTCCTGTCCTATAGTTGTAAAGCGGTGTAGTTGTTCTAGAGGGGCGATAATTGAGGCTGAATCACAAGACACCATAGAGGATTGTACATTTACAATTGTATTTTGGATGCTTTCTATTTTCTCATTGAAGTAATTCATAAAATCATTACAACTATACTGTGACGGAATATTTTGCTCTGGTGATGTCTGTTTATTTGTTAGTCTAGCCACGGTGTTAAATAAAAACCTTGGATTATTTTGGTTATTTTCTATTAGTTTGCGGAGATGCTCTGCCCTGGCTCCGCAAACTAATAAGGCCTGTTCTTTGCAGAGCTCCTGAGAAAGGAGCTGTAAAAATATATTGAGAGGGTTTTTGGTACATTCTTAAGGACATCAAAACCTAAAATAAAACTCCAGAAAGGTGTACAATATGGGACCTTTAAAATCAAAAGTTGTATGTGTTAATATTATTTAATAGACCTGAGCTGACAATGATCCGTTGTATATTACTAACATTAACAAAGGTTAATAAATGTATTTTTGATTGTTAGTTAAAGGTGCTCTAAGCGATGTCACACGTTTTTTAGGCCAAAACATTTTTTGTCACATACAGCAAACATCTCCTCACTATCCGCTGGCTGCTGTCCCCTGAACACACTGTAAAGAAACGCGGTCTCTGTAGACAGCCCAGGCTCCACACACAGCAACAAAAACAAACTGGGCTAACCCGCTCCACGAAACATGACAAACAGTTCCAGCCAATCACCGACAAGAAGGACTTGGGGGCGGGGTTTGGGGGGTTAGTGGCGGATGAGGAGGAGGGGGGAGGGTCTAGCTTGTCTCGCGTAGCCAGACCTTCAGACGAACTCATAGCAGCTTTCTTTGGCCAAGGCCCGCCCATAAGGCCGTTTGACCGACATGTCAAACAACCAATTACAGATCGTTTCGTTCAGCGTCACGTTTCGGGGCGTGGAAATGTCCCCACAACAACAGACCGGCGTGCAACAAGTCAGTCAGCATAGAAAATCAAAGGAGGAGAAGAAAACTTCAAGAGTCTATGCCGTGAACCTCGCATACTTTTGAGAATCCTACGTTTAGCTGATCTTGATAAATGCTCATTGTCACTCATGTAAACACAACAGTTTTTCACACGTCTACGCTTTGTTTCCCGGCGGACCGAAAATAAACGCGACACTCGCGTTTTTATTCACAGCGATGCCAAAAAACTATTTTGGGATTTTCACCTTTCTTAAAAGACCCATTTTAAAAACATTGTAATAATCTAAAGAACCTTTTGTGGAATGGAAAGATTCACGGATGTTAAAGGTTCTTCGTGGAGCCATCATTACTGTTCAAAGAACCTTTATTTTTAATATTGAATATGGTTCTGAAAACAGACTTAATTTCTGTGTGGAAATATGAGCCGTAGTTTTGAGATTCACTGAGTTTGATGTTTCGTGTCCTTTATCGTGGCTTTTAATAACAATGCATTTACTCTTTTAAAAACTGAGAATTTTACTGTAATTTTGTTGTTAATTTTTGTCTGTAATTTCGTCATCAGCTTGTTAATAAAATGATTTTTTCATTGCACTTGTCAGTAAATGATGAGTTTTGAAGCTTGATTGGACTCAGAAGAACAGATCATACAGGAAAACAGTCTGAGAAAAACATTTAATGAAATCTACAGCAACAGCAACACGACAAACTCGTCAACAGCAAAGAAAAATACAGACAAACTCTAGAGGAGATCATGAGAACGATAGACCAACGCAGTCGAGAACAACCTGCGGAGGAACAACAGAAGTGTGTGTGTGAGAGAGCCTGTGCACGTGTGTGTGTGAGTGAGTGTGAGTCTGAGTGAGTGAGTGTGCGTGTGTGAGAGAGTGAGTGTGTGTGTGAGAGAGCCTGTGCACGTGTGTGTGTGTGTGTGTGTGTGTGTGTGTGAGAGAGAGAGAGTCTGAGTGTGTGTGTGTGTGTGTGTGTGTGAGTGTGTGTGTGTGTGTGTGAGTGTATGAGTGTGTGAGTGTGTGTGAGAGAGAGAGAGAGTCTGAGTGTGTGTGTGTGTGTGTGTGTGTGTGAGTGTGTGTGTGAGTGTGTGAGTGTGTGTGTGTGTGTGTGTGTGTGTGTGTGTGTGTGTGTGTGTGTGTGTGTGTGTGTGTGTGTGTGTGTGTGAGTGTGTGTAGCCCTTCTGTATGATATAAAACACATTCTTCAGAGAAACTCAACACACATCGTCTGAATCACAATGAGAACGACAGGAAACTGAGACGCTGCTGTTTCATCTCATGCAGTGAGAAAATTATTAATATTCCACCATAAAATCAATAACCTGTTACTGGATCATTAAGACTAGAATGTGACTATAATTTCCAATGAATTATACATTAAAAAAGAAAAATGAAGGGAAAGGCAAAGAGAAAGTGAATAATCTTTGGTTTTCATCCTCAGAGGACGTTTGCTTTGGGAACCACAAAATAAAAAACTTTTTTTTTTACATATTTATATATATATATATTTATAATCCTGGTATATATTTTGGGTGTTTGAGTAAAGATGATAAAGATGATTGAGGAGCGGATGAATCTTTGGTTTTCATCTGCTTTTTCATTCCTGCAGAAAACAAAGACGCTAAAGATGAAACTAATGAGCACTGAAATATTTCATATATTAAACTTTACAGTCGCGAGACCAAAGCAGAATGGAGATGAATGATATTAATAGATCAATGTCGCCGCCTTCCGTTTCAACAGTTTCATGTTTATAAATAAACGAAGTCCTGCTGAAGCTCAGAGCGGTTCATGAGCAGAAGTTTCCACCAGATGAAGACGAGACGAGCGCGGCCGTGAACGCAGAAGATGAAGAGGAAACACACGGAGTGAAATAAAGGACTGTACACAGTAGTATTCTCTGACTGAAGATCAGTGCTGGAGGTCTTTATACAAACACACGCCCCTGACCTCTGACCTCACGTCTCTGACCTCTGACCTCACGTCTCTGACCTCTGACCTCACGTCTCTGACCTCTGACCTCACGTCTCTGACCTCTGACCTCACGTCTCTGACCTCACGTCCCTGACCTCTGACCTCACGTCTCTGACCTCTGACCTCACGTCTCTGACCTCTGACCTCACACCTCTGACCTCACGTCTCTGACCTCACACCTCTGACCTCACATCTCTGACCTCTGACCTCACGTCTCTAGTCTGACCTCACGTCTCTGACCTCTGATCTCTGACCTCACGTCCCTCACCTCTGACCTCACGCCCCTGACCTCTGACCTCACGTCTCTGACCTCTGACCTCACGTCTCTGACCTCTGACCTCACGTCTCTGACCTCTGGTCTCTGACCTCTGACCTCACACCTCACGTCTCTGTTCGCTGACGGCCGCTGGAGAATAAACTCTGACACACAGAGACTAACTTTGGTTGCAGCTTCTTTTGTGATTTTGTTTGCGTCCGTTTCGGCACAGAACGACTTGCGCACTATGAAGTGTGTGTGTGACGGGCCGATGACAGAAACACACTCCAACCACTCGCGCACTATGAAGTGTGTGTGTGTGTGTGTGTGACGGACTGATGACAGAAACACACTCCAACGGAATCAAACAAATCACTGCAACATCACAGACTCAAGTAACAGTTTCAGGGTGAATCTTATGGAAGTTTGTTTAACGGAATAAAAATTTTAAAAAAGGTAATTTACAGAAGTATGACTTGGCTTCAACTTGGTTTCCCGGAACTCCAACTTGGTTTCCCAACTTGGTTTCTCGGAACTCCAACTTGGTTTCCCAACTTGGTTTCTCGGAACTCCAACTTGGTTTCCCAACTTGGTTTCTCGGAACTCCAACTTGGTTTCCAAACTTGGTTTCTCGGAACTCCAACTTGGTTTCCCAACTTGGTTTCTCGGAACTCCAACTTGGTTTCCCGGAACTCCAACTTGGTTTCCCGGAACTCCAACTTGGTTTCCCGGAACTCCAACTTGGTTTCTCGGAACTCCAACTTGGTTTCCCGGAACTCCAACTTGGTTTCCCAACTTGGTTTCTCGGAACTCCAACTTGGTTTCTCGGAACTCCAACTTGGTTTCTCGGAACTCCAACTTGGTTTCTCGGAACTCCAACTTGGTTTCTCGGAACTCCAACTTGGTTTCCCAACTTGGTTTCCCGGAACTTCAACTTGGTTTCTCGGAACTCCAACTTGGTTTCTCGGAACTCCAACTTGGTTTCCCGGAACTCCAACTTGGTTTCCCGGAACTCCAACTTGGTTTCTCGGAACTCCAACTTGGTTTCCCAACTTGGTTTCTCGGAACTCCAACTTGGTTTCTTGGAACTCCAACTTGGTTTCTCGGAACTCCAACTTGGTTTCTCGGAACTCCAACTTGGTTTCTCGGAACTCCAACTTGGTTTCCCAACTTGGTTTCTCGGAACTCCAACTTGGTTTCCCAACTTGGTTTCTCGGAACTCCAACTTGGTTTCCAAACTTGGTTTCTCGGAACTCCAACTTGGTTTCCCAACTTGGTTTCTCGGAACTCCAACTTGGTTTCCCGGAACTCCAACTTGGTTTCCCGGAACTCCAACTTGGTTTCTCGGAACTCCAACTTGGTTTCCCAACTTGGTTTCTCGGAACTCCAACTTGGTTTCTCGGAACTCCAACTTGGTTTCTCGGAACTCCAACTTGGTTTCTCGGAACTCCAACTTGGTTTCCCAACTTGGTTTCTCGGAACTCCAACTTGGTTTCCAAACTTGGTTTCTCGGAACTCCAACTTGGTTTCTCGGAACTCCAACTTGGTTTCTCGGAACTCCAACTTGGTTTCCCGGAACTCCAACTTGGTTTCCCGGAACTCCAACTTGGTTTCTCGGAACTCCAACTTGGTTTCCCAACTTGGTTTCTCGGAACTCCAACTTGGTTTCTCGGAACTCCAACTTGGTTTCTCGGAACTCCAACTTGGTTTCTCGGAACTCCAACTTGGTTTCTCGGAACTCCAACTTGGTTTCTCGGAACTCCAACTTGGTTTCCCAACTTGGTTTCCCGGAACTCCAACTTGGTTTCTCGGAATTTCGACTGGGAACTTCGACTTGGTTTATTGGAACTTTGACTGGGAAGTCTGACTTGGTTACTGGGAAGAACGACTAAAAAAAAAAAAATTGTGAGAAAGTCACAATTACCTTTTTAATTTTTTTTATTCTATGGCAGAAACAAGCTTCCACAGAATCTCAATAGGAGACGCTGAGGTGTTCGTGAAGCTGCTGGCCAATCGATGGATCCAGAGGCTTCAAACGCGTTTCTGAACACTAGAAGCCAGGGAAATAAACGTTCAACATCCAGTATTTGATAAGACAGGACATACATGAGGTGGAATCACACAGATTTAATATTCATGCGGAACGACCTCGTCTCTCTGCCACTACACAGAGTCAGTGTTCAGACAAACGTGTGACGGATTGCATTTCTCACAGGAGACGCGCTCACTGCGATCTTTATTACTAGTTAAAGCCTTCTAACCGTATTTATAAAGTGATGTCGAGTTAGAGTACTAGTTTAAAAAGTCATCGACGCGCAACATAAAACATCTCAAATGCTTTTGGTTATAAATCTACAATCGGCCCGTTTCAGAGCCGCAAATAAAAACAACAGAAACCCTCGTAGAAAGTCAATATAAACTCTGTTACGTGAAATAATCTCTCGAGAAGAATCTGCCGTCATGAAAAAGTCTCACATTTTTGGTTAATTTAGACGTTAGTTTCAGAAATAATGCAAAAATAAAGTTCATCCCGACCGCGTGTCGTCCTGCAGCGGACCCGACGGGCGCCGGCCAGTCCTGCTCTCGGCACCGGCCAGAAGTGTTTTTGGTAATAGCAACAGGGTTACTCGCGATCGCACGCGCTCACTGGGCCTTCGAGGCCAAGGCCACGCTCTTCGTCGTCATGGCAACGGGACTCTGCTGCACGTCACTGGTCACATGCAGGTTGAGAGCTCCGCCTCCTGCCCCGCCCCCTGACAGGAGATTGGCTGGCAGCAGAGAGAAGCCGGAGGGGTTGAGGAAGAAGGGCGTGGTCATCAGGCCGGGGGCGGGGCTTCCTGCGCTGGTGTTGGCGAATAGGAGGCCAGTGTTTCCGTCGAAGGACGTCAGAGGAAAAGCGCCGCCCGATGCAAGAGCTGCTGAACACACACACACACACACACGTTCATGATCTTAATGTTCATATTATCTTCCCTTATATTATCAACCAGCTCTAATCTGACAAATGCAACTCTAATTACATAGTCAAATTAAAAATTATTCAGACATCAGATATCATTTTGATATTGTTTTACTAGTGACCTTTTTTACACACAGACTGAACAACATGAAGCATTGCTTGGTAAATTGGTTGAGCTAAACTGGTATTATCTAATTATGTAGTTAAAATGTTCTAAACCATAGCGAATAAGCTGTGATATTGTGAGAAATATTGAAGGTGTCTGAATACATTTTGGATTGCCTGTAAATAATCGAGCAGTTGAGATTTGCTATACAGTGAATACATGTAGACACAGAGGTCAGAGGTCATACCCTGGATGGTGGCCAGTGTGTTGTTGTTCATCAGTGTGTTTCCCAGAGCAGGAGAAAAACTCAGCAGCGTCCCACTGCACAACACAAGCAGAAATCACACGATAAACACGGTAAAGTCGCCACATAATCGTACTGATCACACGCCACAGGCACCACCAATGAGGTATCACTGGGGGCGGAGCTTTCAGCGTCATGTGACCAACAAAACCTCTGATTCACATGGAAGTACAACAAATCTAACACTCCACCCATGAGAGTTTGAGAACAGAACATTTAACAAACCTAAAAACTGGTGATCTTTCCCTACTTGACTAATCGCAGTATATTAAGACAATTGTTAGGCATTACAGGTTTTCTGAAATGTTATGTTTAAATATGCAGGCACGATCTAATTAAATATGCACTAATTTGCATACAGTTCCAGAACAGATTCTGAACACTGGATAAAGCCAGATTCAAAACCCTTGTTTGATTTTGTTAACATATTAGAGTTAAAGGTTTTTCCAGGGAGATTTTGGATTTTCTCTTTTTTTACTCCATGACTCAGAAAATACTGTCAACAGACTGAAAACAAATACATTTCACCATGCTTTTAAGAGTCAAATATTGTATAAACCAGGCGAATGATATATGAACAACCCTTCAGAATAGAGATATGAATAGAACTGTTTGGTGTGTGTGAAGCTGCGGAAGTGGAGACTCAAACTCCACGACTGTTATGGAAGCACAATAGAGCTCAAACTGAGCAGTGCATGAAAACACTGTTAGGTCTTTATTGTCATTGCATATGTTTATAAAACTAAATTTTGTTGGAGCAATCCGATCTGCAGCATTAAAATAGAAATAAAAATTATTTTGCATTTTACAAGTAAAATACATTTAACCCTTAATATAAATAAATACTCTAAAAATATACAACAAATAAAACACAAAAAGTCATTGCACACTGGTTATGACTCTTATTATTTCTTAATTTTGGGCAGAAATGTGACCTGGACATGTTTTAGACAGTTTCTGTGAGAGACATCCCATAATCCCCCACAACCCCCCCCCCCCCACCCACACACACACACTCACCCTTGCGTCAGCTGCGAGGGCGAGATGAACGTTGGGTTAAATCCTGTGCCCGTCACCAGGAACTGCCCCGCCCCCTGCGTGAGAGTGGTTGCCGTGGAAACTGCCTCCTGTTTCACACTGGTGACGGACGGGCTCAATGACGACGATGTCACGGGCGTAGCGACGGGCGCCATGGAGATGACCGAGGGTGTGTGTGACGTCACCTGAGACAGAGTACCACCTACAGCACACACACACACATTAAACATCATTCATGAGCTCACATGAGGAATATAGAGCTGCATTAAAACCGTGAAAGGAGGATAAACGCACCACTGAGCGTGAAGTTTGAGATGTTGCTGGCGTTCAGTGGAACAACAGAATTTACTGTTAGCGTGTTCGTGCTGGACACCTGGAAACAAGCAATCACTCGTCAATAATCGATCACTCACTTCACTCGTCTGCAGCTACGGTTTAAGGATGTGAAGTGACGCTGGTTCATATGGTGTGTGTGACTGTGATGTGAAGTGACTCTGGTTCATACGGTGTGCGACTGTGATGTGAAGTGACTCTGGTTCATACGGTGTGCGACTGTGATGTGAAGTGACTCTGGTTCATACGGTGTGCGACTGTGATGTGAAGTGACTCCGGTTCATACGGTGTGTGACTGTGTGATGTGAAGTGACTCTGGTTCATACGGTGTGTGACTGTGGGACGTGAAGTGACTCTGGTTCATAATGTGTGTGACTGTGTGATGTGAGGTGAAGTGACTCTGGTTCATACGGTGTGTGACTGTGATGTGAAGTGACTCTGGTTCATAATGTGTGTGACTGTGATGTGAAGTGACTCTGGTTCATACGGTGTGTGACTGTGATGTGAAGTGACTCTGGTTCATAATGTGTGTGACTGTTTATGTAAAGTGACTCTGGTTCATACGGTGTGTGACTGTGATGTGAAGTGACTCTGGTTCATACGGTGTGTGACTGTGATGTGAAGTGACTCTGGTTCATACGGTGTGTGTGACTGTGTGATGTGAAGTGACTGGTTCATACGGTGTGTGTGACTGATGTGAAGTGACTCTGGTTCATACGGTGTGTGTGACTGTGTGATGTGAAGTGACTGGTTCATACGGTGTGTGTGACTGATGTGAAGTGACTCTGGTTCATACGGTGTGTGTGACTGTGATGTGAAGTGACTCTGGTTCATACGGTGTGTGTGACTGTGTGATGTGAAGTGACTGGTTCATACGGTGTGTGACTGTGATGTGAAGTGACTCTGGTTCATACGGTGTGTGTGACTGTGTGATGTGAAGTGACTGGTTCATACGGTGTGTGTGAATGTGTGATGTGAAGTGACTGGTTCATACGGTGTGTGTGACTGATGTGAAGTCACTCTGGTTCATACGGTGTGTGTGACTGATGTGAAGTGACTGGTTCATACGGTGTGTGATTGTGTGATGTGAAGTGACTCTGGTTCATACGGTGTGTGTGACTGTGATGTGAAGTGACTCTGATGTGAAGTGACTCTGGTTCATACGGTGTGTGACTGTGTGATGTTACTGGTTCATACGGTGTGTGACTCTGATGTGAAGTGACTCTGGTTCATACAGTGTGTGACTGTGTGATGTGAAGTGACTCTGGTTCATACGGTGTGTGTGACTGTGATGTGAAGTGACTCTGGTTCATACGGTGTGTGTGACTGTGATGTGAAGTGACTCTGGTTCATACGGTGTGTGTGACTGTGTGATGTGAAGTGACTGGTTCATACGGTGTGTGACTGTGATGTGAAGTGACTGGTTCATACGGTGTGTGACTGTGATGTGAAGTGACTCTGGTTCATACGGTGTGTGTGACTGTGTGATGTGAAGTGACTGGTTCATACGGTGTGTGTGAATGTGTGATGTGAAGTGACTGGTTCATACGGTGTGTGTGAATGTGTGATGTGAAGTGACTGGTTCATACGGTGTGTGTGACTGATGTGAAGTGACTGGTTCATACGGTGTGTGATTGTGTGATGTGAAGTGACTCTGGTTCATACGGTGTGTGTGACTGTGATGTGAAGTGACTCTGATGTGAAGTGACTCTGGTTCATACGGTGTGTGACTGTGTGATGTTACTGGTTCATACGGTGTGTGACTCTGATGTGAAGTGACTCTGGTTCATACAGTGTGTGACTGTGTGATGTGAAGTGACTCTGGTTCATACGGTGTGTGTGACTGTGATGTGAAGTGACTCTGGTTCATACGGTGTGTGTGACTATGTGATGTGAAGTGACTCTGGTTCATACGGTGTGTGACTGTGTGATGTGAAGTGACTCTGGTTCATATGGTGTGTGACTGTGTGATGTGAAGTGACTCTGGTTCATACGGTGTGTGTGACTGTGTGATGTTAAGTAACTCTGGTTCATACGGTGTGTGACTGTGATGTGAAGTGACTCTGGTTCATACGGTGTGTGTGACTGTGTGATGTGAAGTGACTGGTTCATACGGTGTGTGTGAATGTGTGATGTGAAGTGACTGGTTCATACGGTGTGTGTGACTGATGTGAAGTCACTCTGGTTCATACGGTGTGTGTGACTGATGTGAAGTGACTGGTTCATACGGTGTGTGATTGTGTGATGTGAAGTGACTCTGGTTCATACGGTGTGTGACTGTGTGAAGTGACTCTGGTTCATACGGTGTGTGTGACTGTGATGTGAAGTGACTCTGGTTCATACAGTGTGTGACTGTGTGATGTGAAGTGACTCTGGTTCATACGGTGTGTGTGACTGTGATGTGAAGTGACTCTGGTTCATACGGTGTGTGTGACTATGTGATGTGAAGTGACTCTGGTTCATACGGTGTGTGACTGTGTGATGTGAAGTGACTCTGGTTCATATGGTGTGTGACTGTGTGATGTGAAGTGACTCTGGTTCATACGGTGTGTGTGACTGTGTGATGTGAAGTAACTCTGGTTCATACGGTGTGTGACTGTGATGTGAAGTGACTCTGGTTCATACGGTGTGTGTGACTGTGTGATGTGAAGTGACTCTGGTTCATACGGTGTGTGACTGTGATGTGAAGTGACTCTGGTTCATACGGTGTGTGTGACTGATGTGAAGTGACTGGTTCATACGGTGTGTGATTGTGTGATGTGAAGTGACTGGTTCATACGGTGTGTGTGACTGTGATGTGAAGTGACTCTGGTTCATACGGTGTGTGACTGTGATGTGAAGTGACTCTGGTTCATACGGTGTGTGTGACTGTGTGATGTGAAGTGACTCTGGTTCATACGGTGTGTGTGACTATGTGATGTGAAGTGACTGGTTCATACGGTGTGTGACTGTGTGATGTGAAGTGACTCTGGTTCATACGGTGTGTGACTCTGATGTGAAGTGACTCTGGTTCATACGGTGTGTGTGACTGTGATGTGAAGTGACTCTGGTTCATACGGTGTGTGTGACTGTGTGATGTGAAGTGACTCTGGTTCATACGGTGTGTGTGACTGTGATGTGAAGTGACTCTGGTTCATACGGTGTGTGACTGTGTGGTGTGAAGTGACTCTGGCTCATATGGTGTGTGACTGTGATGTGAAGTGACTCTGGTTCATACGGTGTGTGACTGTGTGATGTGAAGTGACTCTGGTTCATACAGTGTGTGTGACTGTGATGTGAAGTGACTCTGGTTCATACAGTGTGTGTGACTGTGATGTGAAGTGACTCTGGTTCATACAGTGTGTGTGACTGTGATGTGAAGTGACTCTGGATCGTGACTCACAGTGTTGGCGCTGCTGTAGATGGCTTTGATGGCTGACGGTGACCCGCTGCAGCTGCTGGGAGGATTGATCCTCTTCTCCTTCTGTCTGCGGTTACAGAACCAGACTCGCACCACCTCCTTCTCCATGTTGAGCTGATCTGCGATCAGTGTGATCTCCTCTGACGAGGGCTTCTGACTCTGCTGCAGATCACAAACGAACCGCTTCATCGCATCACACAATCACTGACTACAACACTTCTGTTGCTTGGAATAATCTGCTAAATATTTTTTTCTTTCATCACTAAATAAATTTTAACTAAAAGATTAAAACTATTAAACAAAATAAGAAATTTTACTATTGTATTATTTCACAGTAAAAAAAAGTTTTTTTTTACAGTTTAACTGTAAAATCACGATACTAATATTTATGGCTGTTTTGGGCGAAAACCGCAGGAGCATTAAAGTTTCCTTTTTGTTGATTTGAAGTACAACACTGGAATATTCTAAAGTATATAAATAAAGAAAAATTAAATGAAAAAAAAATCAGTATATTCAAATGACTTCGCTAAGCCCCGCCTCAAAAACATCAATTACCAATCCTACCTTAGCAACTGTTCCCATCCGCAGGCATTTGCATGTTTGGATAGTTTTAAGAGTGATTTTATGGAAGTCCTTCATAAATGCAGAGGGTTAGGGTTTAGGAGCTCAGTGCGGGTCACGGTCAGTGCGGGTCAGTGCTGGTCAGGGTCAGTGTGGGTCAGTGTTGGTCAGGGTCAGTCCGGGTCAGGGTCAGTGCAGGTCACAGTCAGTGCGGGTCAGGGTTAGGGCCTGCGGGTCAGGGTCAGTGTTGGTCAGGGTCAGTCCGGGTCAGGGTCAGTGCAGGTCACGGTCAGTGCGGGTCAGTGCTGGTCAGGGTCAGTGCGGGTCACAGTCAGTGCGGGTCAGGGTTAGGGTTAGGGCCTGCGGGTCAGGGTCAGTGTTGGTCAGGGTCAGTGTTGGTCAGGGTCAGTGTTGGTCAGGGTCAGTGTGGGTCAGGGTCAGTGTGGGTCAGGGTCAGTGTTGGTCAGGGTCAGTGTGGGCCAGGGTCAGTGTGGGCCAGGGTCAGTGTGGGCCAGGGTCAGTGTGGGCCAGGGTCAGTGTGGGTCAGGGTCAGTGTTGGTCAGGGTCAGTGTGGGTCTTGGTCAGGGTCAGTGTTGGTCAGGGTCAGTGTGGGTCAGGGTCAGTGTGGGTCAGGGTCAGTGTTGGTCAGGGCCAGTGTGGGTCAGGGTCAGTGTGGGTCAGGGTCAGTGTTGGTCGGGGTCAGTGTTGGTCAGGGTTGGTCAGGGTCAGTGTGGGTCAGGGTCAGTGTGGGTCAGGGTCAGTGTGGGTCAGGGTCAGTGTTGGTCAGGGTCAGTGTGGGTCAGGGTCAGTGTTGGTCAGGGTCAGTGTGGGTCAGGGTCAGTGTGGGTCAGGGTCAGTGTTGGTAAGGGTCAGTGTTGGTCGGGGTCAGTGTTGGTCGGGGTCAGTGTTGGTCGGGGTCAGTGTTGGTCAGGGTCAGTGTGGGTCAGGGTCAGTGTGGGTCAGGGTCAGTGTGGGTCAGGGTCAGTGTTGGTCAGGGTCAGTGTGGGTCAGGGTCAGTGTTGGTCAGGGTCAGTGTTGGTCAGGGTCAGTGTTGGTCAGGGTCAGTGTGGGTCAGGGTCAGTGTGGGTCAGGGTCAGTGTTGGTCAGGGTCAGTGTGGGCCAGAGTCAGTGTGGGCCAGGGTCAGTGTGGGCCAGGGTCAGTGTGGGCCAGGGTAAGTGTGGGTCAGGGTCAGTGTTGGTCAGGGTCAGTGTGGGTCTTGGTCAGGGTCAGTGTTGGTCAGGGTCAGTGTGGGCCAGGGTCAGTGTGGGCCAGGGTCAGTGTGGGCCAGGGTCAGTGTGGGTCAGGGTCAGTGTTGGTCAGGGTCAGTGTGGGTCTTGGTCAGGGTCAGTGTTGGCCAGGGTCAGTGTGGGCCAGGGTCAGTGTGGGCCAGGGTCAGTGTGGGTCAGGGTCAGTGTTGGTCAGGGTCAGTGTGGGTCTTGGTCAGGGTCAGTGTTGGTCAGGGTCAGTGTTGGTCAGGGTCAGTGTGGGTCAGGGTCAGTGTTGGTCAGGGTCAGTGTTGGTCAGGGCCAGTGTGGGTCAGGGTCAGTGTGGGTCAGGGTCAGTGTTGGTCGGGGTCAGTGTTGGTCAGGGTCAGTGTTGGTCAGGGTCAGTGTGGGTCAGGGTCAGTGTGGGTCAGGGTCAGTGTGGGTCAGGGTCAGTGTTGGTCAGGGTCAGTGTGGGTCAGGGTCAGTGTTGGTCAGGGTCAGTGTGGGTCAGGGTCAGTGTGGGTCAGGGTCAGTGTTGGTAAGGGTCAGTGTTGGTCGGGGTCAGTGTTGGTCGGGGTCAGTGTTGGTCGGGGTCAGTGTTGGTCAGGGTCAGTGTGGGTCAGGGTCAGTGTGGGTCAGGGTCAGTGTGGGTCAGGGTCAGTGTTGGTCAGGGTCAGTGTGGGTCAGGGTCAGTGTTGGTCAGGGTCAGTGTTGGTCAGGGTCAGTGTTGGTCAGGGTCAGTGTGGGTCAGGGTCAGTGTTGGTCAGGGTCAGTGTTGGTCAGGGCCAGTGTGGGTCAGGGTCAGTGTTGGTCAGGGCCAGTGTGGGTCAGGGTCAGTGTGGGTCAGGGTCAGTATTGGTCGGGGTCAGTGTTGGTCAGGGTCAGCGTTGGTCAGGGTCAGTGTTGGTCAGGGTCAGTGTGGGTCAGGGTCAGTGTGGGTCAGGGTCAGTGTTGGTCAGGGTCAGTGTGGGTCAGGGTCAGTGTTGGTCAGGGTCAGTGTGGGTCAGTGTGGGTCAGGGTCAGTGTTGGTAAGGGTCAGTGTTGGTCGGGGTCAGTGTTGGTCGGGGTCAGTGTGGGTCAGGGTCAGTGTGGGTCAGGGTCAGTGTGGGTCAGGGTCAGTGTGGGTCAGGGTCAGTGTGGGTCAGGGTCAGTGTTGGTCAGGGTCAATGTTGGTCAGGGTCAGTGTGGGTCAGTGTCAGTGTGGGTCAGTGTCAGTGTGGGTCAGGGTCAGTGTGGGTCAGTGTTGGTCAGGGTCAGTGTTGGTCAGGGTCAGTGCGGGTCAGGGTCAGTGTTGGTCAGGGTCAGTGCTGGTCAGGGTCAGTGTTGGTCAGGGTCAGTGCTGGTCAGGGTCAGTGCTGGTCAGGGTCAGTGCTGGTCAGGGTCAGTGCTGGTCAGGGTCAGTGTGGGTCAGGGTCAGTGTGGGTCAGTGTCAGTGTTGGTCAGGGTCAGTGTGGGTCAGGGTCAGTGTGGGTCAGGGTTGGTCAGGGTCAGTGTTGGTCAGGGTCAGTGTTGGTCAGGGTCAGTGTTGGTCAGGGTCAGTGTGGGTCAGGGTCAGTGCTGGTCAGGGTCAGTGCGGGTCAGGGTCAGTGTGGGTCAGGGTCAGTGTGGGTCAGGGTCAGTGTTGGTCAGGGTCAGTGTTGGTCAGGGTCAGTGCTGGTCAGGGTCAGTGCTGGTCAGGGTCAGTGCTGGTCAGGGTCAGTGTGGGTCAGTGTTGGTCAGGGTCAGTGTGTGACTGTGTGATGTGAAGTGACTCTGGTTGATACGGTTTGTGACTGTGTGATGTGAAGTGACTCTGGTTCATACGGTGTGTGACTGTGTGAAGTGAAGTGATGGATAGTGTTGGTCACGGTCAGTGTGGGTCAGTGTTGGTCAGGGTTTAGGAGCTCAGTGCGGGTCAGGGGTTAGGAGCCCTCTAGTGGTCAGGAGACCCGCTCACCTCCAGAAAGCTCCTCTCTAAGGCCAGGCGTATGGTGGTCTCGATGCTGGTCCGCTTCTTGCGGCGCCGGTTCAGACTCTCGCAGAGACCCGGAGACATCTCGCTCGCACTCGACACCATGCAGTCGGCGGACATGTTCTCTGCAGAAACACAGAGCGAGAAGTGTTCCTTCAAATGTCTCGATCTGTGTCCTGTGCTGGGCGGTCTACCGGTTCGTACCGAATACGTTTTTTTTTTTTTTGTTATATGAATTTTTAATACACCGCAACACCGGTGTGTGTGGCTTTACCAGCGCTGGGAACGCTCTCTGTGTGAGAGGGGCTTTCACTGTTCACTGGTGAGGCTTTTAAGCGTGACGGTGAAGATGGAGAGGTAAGAATAACAAGACCGTTGTCGTTCGTTGGTGTGGACGCTAATATAGTTATCGATATGGTTATTGTTCTTGGTTTGAATGGGCCTTGATCAGTAGAGAGTGTGGTTAACACTCAGTCATGCTTCAACAAAAACACCCGTCATACACCGTGAAACCGGGATGATCCTGACAAATAGCGTGATATAAAAAAGCGCCCAGCTCGAGTGTGTTAGTGTGTGTTAGTGGTGTGTTAGTGTGTGTTAGGTGTGTTAGTGGTGTGTTAGTGGTGTTAGGTGTGTTAGTGTGTGTTAGGTGTGTTAGTGTGTGTTAGGTGTGTTAGTGTGTGTTAGGTGTGTTAGTGTGTGTTAGGTGTGTTAGTGTGTGTTAGTGGTGTGTTAGGTGTGTTAGCGTGTGTTAGTGGTGTGTTAGCGTGTTGGCTCTGGCGTCTCACCGGCGTCGTTCAGCCACTTCTCCAGCAGGGGTTTGAGCTTGCACATGTTCTTGAAGCTCAGGTTCAAGGCCTCGAATCTGGAGATGGTGGTCTGGCTGAAGTCGTTTCCGTAGAGCTTGCCCATCGCCAGCCCCACGTCCCCCTGAAACACACGGACACGTCAGCGCCACGCACCGGCTCACGGCACACGCGTGTGGGAGAGACGCTCACCTGAGTGAAGCCCAGCTTGATGCGCCTCTGCTTGAAGCTCTTGGCGAACTGCTCGAGCTCCTCGAGGTCGCCGGCCTCCTCCACACACGGGCCGTCCACGCGCTTCGGGCCGGGACACGCCGGAGACGGCATCGCCGCGATCTTCCTCGTCGGGGTCGCCGCCTGAAACATCACCAACATATGCAAACATCACCAACACACTCCAGCAAACATCCCCAACACACTCCAGCAAACATCACCAACACACTCCAGCAAACATCACCAACACACTCCAGCAAACATCACCAACACACACCAGCAAACATCACCAACACACTCCAGCAAACATCACCAACACACTCCAGTAAACATCACCAACACACTCCAGCAAACATCAGTCAAACACACTCCAGCAAACATCACCAACACACTCCAGCAAACATCACCAACACACTCCAGCAAACATCACCAACACACTCCAGTAAACATCACCAACACACTCCAGTAAACATCACCAACACACTCCAGCAAACATCACCAACACACTCCAGCAAACATCACCAACACACTCCAGCAAACATCACCAACACACACCAGCAAACATCACCAACACACTCCAGCAAACATCACCAACACACTCCAGCAAACATCACCAACACACTCCAGCAAACATCACCAACACACTCCAGCAAACATCACCAACACACTCCAGCAAACATCACCAACACACTCCAGCAAACATCACCAACACACACCAGTAAACATCACCAACACACTCCAGCAAACATCACCAACACACTCCAGCAAACATCACCAACACACTCCAGTAAACATCACCAACACACTCCAGCAAACATCACCAACACACTCCAGCAAACATCACCAACACACTCCAGCAAACATCACCAACACACTCCAGCAAACATCACCAACACACTCCAGCAAACATCACCAACACACTCCAGTAAACATCACCAACACACTCCAGCAAACATCACCAACACACTCCAGCAAACATCACCAACACACTCCAGACAACATCACCAACACACTCCAGTAAACATCACCAACACACTCCAGACAACATCACCAACACACTCCAGCAAACATCACCAACACACACCAGCAAACATCACCAACACACACCAGCAAACATCACCAACACACACCAGCAAACATCACCAACACACTCCAGCAAACATCACCAACACACACCAGCAAACATCACCAACACACACCAGCAAACATCACCAACACACTCCAGCAAACATCACCAACACACACCAGCAAACATCACCAACACACTCCAGCAAACATCACCAACACACTCCAGCAAACATCACCAACACACTCCAGCAAACATCACCAACACACTCCAGACAACATCACCAACACACTCCAGCAAACATCACCAACACACTCCAGCAAACATCACCAACACACTCCAGCAAACATCACCAACACACTCCAGCAAACATCACCAACACACTCCAGCAAACATCACCAACACACTCCAGCAAACATCACCAACACACTCCAGCAAACATCACCAACACACTCCAGCAAACATCACCAACACACTCCAGCAAACATCACCAACACACTTCAGCAAACATCACCAACACACTCCAGCAAACATCACCAACACACACCAGCAAACATCACCAACACACTCCAGCAAACATCATCAACACACACCAGCAAACATCACCAACACACTCCAGCAAACATCACCAACACACTCCAGTAAACATCACCAACACACTCCAGCAAACATCACCAACACACACCAGCTAACATCACCAACACACTCCAGTAAACATCACCAACACACTCCAGCAAACATCACCAACACACTCCAGCAAACATCACCAACACACACCAGCAAACATCACCAACACACTCCAGCAAACATCACCAACACACTCCAGCAAACATCACCAACACACTCCAGCAAACATCACCAACACACACAAGCAAACATCACCAACACACTCCAGCAAACATCACCAACACACTCCAGCTAACACCACCAACACACTCCAGCAAACATCACCAACACACTCCAGCTAACACCACCAACACACTCCAGCTAACATCACCAACACACTCCAGCAAACATCACCAACACACTCCAGTAAACATCACCAACACACACCAGCAAACATCACCAACACACACCAGCAAACATCACCAACACACACCAGCAAACATCACCAACACACACCAGCAAACATCACCAACACACTCCAGCAAACATCACCAACACACACCAGCAAACATCACCAACACACACCAGCAAACATCACCAACACACTCCAGCAAACATCACCAACACACTCCAGACAACATCACCAACACACTCCAGTAAACATCACCAACACACTCCAGACAACATCACCAACACACTCCAGCAAACATCACCAACACACTCCAGCAAACATCACCAACACACTCCAGCAAACATCACCAACACACTCCAGCAAACATCACCAACACACTCCAGCAAACATCACCAACACACTCCAGCAAACATCACCAACACACTCCAGCAAACATCACCAACACACTCCAGCAAACATCACCAACACACTCCAGCAAACATCACCAACACACTCCAGCAAACATCACCAACACACTCCAGCAAACATCACCAACACACTTCAGCAAACATCACCAACACACTCCAGCAAACATCACCAACACACACCAGCAAACATCACCAACACACTCCAACAAACATCACCAACACACTCCAGCAAACATCACCAACACACTCCAGTAAACATCACCAACACACTCCAGCAAACATCACCAACACACACCAGCTAACATCACCAACACACTCCAGTAAACATCACCAACACACTCCAGCAAACATCACCAACACACACCAGCAAACATCACCAACACACACCAGCAAACATCACCAACACACTCCAGCAAACATCACCAACACACTCCAGTAAACATCACCAACACACACCAGCAAACATCACCAACACACACCAGCAAACATCACCAACACACACCAGCAAACATCACCAACACACACCAGCAAACATCACCAACACACACCAGCAAACATCACCAACACACACCAGCAAACATCACCAACACACACCAGCAAACATCACCAACACACACCAGCAAACATCACCAACACACTCCAGCAAACATCACCAACACACACCAGCAAACATCACCAACACACTCAAGCAAACATCACCAACACACACCAGCAAACATCACCAACACACACCAGCAAACATCACCAACACACACCAGCAAACATCACCAACACACTCAAGCAAACATCACCAACACACACCAGCAAACATCACCAACACACTCCAGCAAACATCACCAACACACTCCAGCAAACATCACCAACACACTCAAGCAAACATCACCAACACACACCAGCAAACATCACCAACACACTCCAGCAAACATCACCAACACACACCAGCAAACATCACCAACACACACCAGCAAACATCACCAACACACACCAGCAAACATCACCAACACACACCAGCAAACATCACCAACACACACCAGCAAACATCACCAACACACTCAAGCAAACATCACCAACACACACCAGCAAACATCACCAACACACTCCAGTAAACATCACCAACACACTCCAGCAAACATCACCAACACACTCCAGCAAACATCACCAACACACTCCAGCAAACATCACCAACACACTCCAGACAACATCACCAACACACTACAGCAAACATCACCAACACACACCAGCAAACATCACCAACACACTCAAGCAAACATCACCAACACACACCAGCAAACATCACCAACACACTCCAGTAAACATCACCAACACACTCCAGCAAACATCACCAACACACTCCAGTAAACATCACCAACACACTCCAGCAAACATCACCAACACACTCCAGCAAACATCACCAACACACTCCAGCAAACATCACCAACACACTCCAGCAAACATCACCAACACACTCCAGCAAACATCACCAACACACTCCAGCAAACATCACCAACACACTCCAGCAAACATCACCAACACACACCAGCAAACATCACCAACACACTCCAGCAAACATCACCAACACACTCCAGCAAACATCACCAACACACTCCAGCAAACATCACCAACACACTCCAGCAAACATCACCAACACACTCCAGCAAACATCACCAACACACTCCAGCAAACATCACCAACACACTCCAGTAAACATCACCAACACACTCCAGCAAACATCACCAACACACTCCAGCAAACATCACCAACACACTCCAGCAAACATCACCAACACACTCCAGCAAACATCACCAACACACTCCAGCAAACATCACCAACACACTCCAGCAAACATCACCAACACACTCCAGCAAACATCACCAACACACACCAGTAAACATCACCAACACACTCCAGCAAACATCACCAACACACTCCAGTAAACATCACCAACACACTCCAGCAAACATCACCAACACACTCCAGCAAACATCACCAACACACTCCAGCAAACATCACCAACACACTCCAGCAAACATCACCAACACACTCCAGACAACATCACCAACACACTCAAGCAAACATCACCAACACACTCCAGA
Source organism: Rhinichthys osculus (assembly GCA_029959095.1). Lineage (NCBI taxonomy): Eukaryota > Metazoa > Chordata > Actinopteri > Cypriniformes > Leuciscidae > Rhinichthys > Rhinichthys osculus. Next base: position 85,270 of record JARWKJ010000005.1, on the reverse strand, counting down.
CAACATCACCAACACACTCAAGCAAACATCACCAACACACTCCAGCAAACATCACCAACACACTCCAGTAAACATCACCAACACACTCCAGCAAACATCACCAACACACTCCAGCAAACATCACCAACACACTCCAGCAAACATCACCAACACACACCAGCAAACATCACCAACACACTCAAGCAAACATCACCAACACACACCAGCAAACATCACCAACACACTCCAGCAAACATCACCAACACACTCCAGCAAACATCACCAACACAC
>JARWKJ010000005.1:45000-80000 GCA_029959095.1 Rhinichthys osculus | reverse complement strand
GTAACTAGCACGACACACTGACCTCACGTGTGATTAGCACGACACACTGACCTCGCGTGCAACTAGCACGACACACTGACCTCACGTGCAACTAGCACGACACACTGACCTCACGTGTGATTAGCACGACACACTGACCTCACGTGTAACTAGCACGACACACTGACCTCACGTGTAACTAGCACGACACACTGACCTCGCGTGCAACTAGCATGACACACTGACCTCGCGTGCAACTAGCACGACACACTGACCTCACGTGTGATTAGCACGACACACTGACCTCACGTGTAACTAGCACGACACACTGACCTCACGTGTAACTAGCACGACACACTGACCTCGCGTGCAACTAGCACGACACACTGACCTCGCGTGCAACTAGCACGACACACTGACCTCGCGTGTAACTAGCACGACACACTGACCTCGCGTGTAACTAGCACGACACACTGACCTCGCGTGTAACTAGCACGACACACTGACCTCGCGTGTAACTAGCACGACACACTGACCTCGCGTGTAACTAGCACGACACACTGACCTCGCGTGTAACTAGCATGACACACTGACCTCGCGTGTAACTAGCATGACACACTGACCTCGCGTGTAACTAGCATGACACACTGACCTCGCGTGTAACTAGCATGACACACTTACCTCGCGTGTAGCTAGCATGACACACTGACCTCGCGTGTAACTAGCATGACACACTGACCTCGCGTGTAACTAGCATGACACACTGACCTCGCGTGTAACTAGCATGACACACGGACCTCGCGTGTAACTAGCATGACACACGGACCTCGCGTGTAACTAGCATGACACACGGACCTCGCGTGTAACTAGCATGACACACTGACCTCGCGTGCAACAAGCATGACACACTGACCTCGCGTGCAACTAGCATGACACACTGACCTCGCGTTTAATTAGCATGACACACTGATCTCGCGTGTAATTAACACGACACACTGACCCCGCGTGTAACTAGCATGACACACTGATCTCGCGTGCAACTAGCATGACACACTGACCTCGCGTGCAACTAGCATGACACACTGACCTCGCGTGCAACTAGCATGACACACTGACCTCGCGTGCAACTAGCATGACACACTGACCTCGCGTGCAACTAGCATGACACACTGACCTCGCGTGTAACTAGCATGACACACTGACCTCGCGTGTAACTAGCATGACACACTGACCTCGCGTGTAACTAGCATGACACACTGACCTCGCGTGTAACTAGCATGACACACTGACCTCGCGTGTAACTAGCATGACACACTGACCTCGCGTGTAACTAGCATGACACACTGACCTCGCGTGTAACTAGCATGACACACTGACCTCGCGTGTAACTAGCATGACACACTGACCTCGCGTGCAACTAGCATGACACACTGACCTCGCGTGTAACTAGCATGACACACTGACCTCGCGTGTAACTAGCATGACACACTGACCTCGCGTGTAACTAGCATGACACACTGACCTCGCGTGTAATTAACATGACCTCACGTGTGATTAGCGTGACACACTGACCCCGCGTGTGATTAGCGTGACACACTGACCTCGCGTGTGATTAGCGTGACTGATCTGGCGTTCTCGTACCTGCTGGAGCAGCGCCTGAGCGTTGCTGACGGCACTCGCTGCCGGTGCGCTCGGCGTGTGTGTGTCCGGCGTGTGTGTGTCCGGCATATGTGTGTCCGGCGTGTGCGTGTCGGGACCCTCGGCTGGAGCTGCTGGGAGACGAGAGGAGAACATCCGTCAGAAACAGGGACACACACTCACACACACATGCAGATAAACACACCTGCACTCACCTGGAAGTCCTCGGCTCTCCATGGTGCTGTGACTCAGATCCGCTGGGCTGGAATCTGTGCGGAGAGCAGACGAGTAACGAGTTAGTGCAGTTCCTTCAGAAGACCCAGAGCTGAACTCTATTACACCAGGAGCTCGACTCCACTGACACTGAGCTGATCTGAGGACAGACGAGCCTGGAGCTCGACTCCACTGATGAACCCTGAGCTGATCTGAGGACAGACCTCTACTGGAGCTCGACTCCACTGATGAACCCTGAGCTGATCTGAGGACAGACCTCTACTGGAGCTCGACTCCACTGATGAACCCTGAGCTGATCTGAGGACAGACCTCTACTGGAGCTCGACTCCACTGACACTGAGCTGATCTGAGGACAGACCTCTACTGGAGCTCGACTCCACTGATGAACCCTGAGCTGATCTGAGGACAGACCTCTACTGGAGCTCGACTCCACTGACACTGAGCTGATCTGAGGACAGACCTCTACTGGAGCTCGACTCCACTGACACTGAGCTGATCTGAGGACAGACCTCTACTGGAGCTCGACTCCACTGACACTGAGCTGATCTGAGGACAGACCTCTACTGGAGCTCGACTCCACTGATGAACCCTGAGCTGATCTGAGGACAGACCTCTACTGGAGCTCGACTCCACTGATGAACCCTGAGCTGATCTGAGGACAGACCTCTACTGGAGCTCGACTCCACTGACACTGAGCTGATCTGAGGACAGACCTCTACTGGAGCTCGACTCCACTGATGAACCCTGAGCTGATCTGAGGACGGATGAGCCTCGTGTTTCAGGAGGTCGCGTCCCTGGTTCTGTCGTGTTCGACTCCGTTGCGAACGATGCTTACTTCTGAATCCTTCGAAACTCACTTGCGTCCAGAAATGACCAGATTTGGCAAAGAATATCCAGATCTGAACTGTATTAGACCAGCATCACTTCAGGAGCTCGACTCCACTGATGAACCCTGAGCTGATCTGAGCTCGACTCCACTGATGAACCCTGAGCTGATCTGAGCTCGACTCCACTGATGAACCCTGAGCTGATCTGAGGACAGACCTCCACTGATGAACCCTGAGCTGATCTGAGCTCGACTCCACTGATCGCTCGAAGCAGAATTAGCCTCATATGTGATGAAGTCGCATCCCTGATTCTGTCCTGCTCTTTGAGTCGATCTGCAGAAATAAAGCCGACTCGACTCCGACGCGGATGATTTTTTAATTCCGTGTGTTCATTAATCTCTGAATCTTGTAAGCTCACCTGTGTGCGGAGACGCGCGGCTAGGACAGGAGGGCTAGCGCTCGAGTGCTGTTCTCCTCGCGAGCGAAACACAGACTACAGCTGAAGCGCATCATAACGAGAGCTAATCAGTATTCCGCTGATTAAAGCGTATGCAAATCTCGTCCCCGTCGCTCATTAGACGAGCGCCGCTTTGAAGTTCCGCGAGCGATTCATTTCGCGCGGACCTCTGAAAGCTTTCTGCATAATTCAACATTTTTCATAAATATTTATCAGCTCATTTGCATATTAATTGGGTAGCTTTTAGGACGTGGGATACGGCGGGCACAACAGCGAGGGAGAAGTGAGACAAGGCCAATTACCAGCTGTGTGTGACTGTTTTAATTACCGGGGGGGGGGGGGGGGGGGGGGCTTCCCAGCATGCAACACACACCCCGGCTGCGATGAAAGAATGTGTGGGCTAATGAGCGACGTCTCAAACACCCCGAGTCAAACTGGACGAGCTCGTTCACCCAAACATCGAGATCACCGGGGGAACTGACCACTAAACCCGAGCCGGAGGAGGAGAGGCTGCGGACACTCGCTCACGCCATGGACTTACTAAAGATTTATTATTTTTAATTAAAAATCAGACTTTTTTTTCTTACAATTCTAAAAAATAAAAGGTCAAAATTCCGAGATATAAACTCAGAATTCTGAGATAAAAAGTCGCATTTAACTTTCTTATATTTTTATTCCATGGCTCAAACAAGCTTCCACAAAAACTCATCCTGATGCGATCAAACACTCGCACGCATCGAACGCACAGACGAACTGTCATGTGACTTTAACTCAAGGTGTTGCTATGGCGACGACCCCACCGAGAGAGAGAGAGAGAGAGAGAGAGATCTTTATAACTCAAAAGAAAACAGTTGTGAGAAACACGATTTACATACGGCCGCTGCGAGGGCTTCAGTAAGCTAACTGACAGACAATGCATTATGCAAATGTTTTAATTAATAGAATTTTAAATAAGCAATTAATTAGCCTTTCAAACTATTGAACGCAGCGCTGCATAATTCCAGGCAGATAAGTGGCATAAAGCACAACGCAGGAGAAATGAAGTATTCATAGAACGGAAACATCTCCACTGAACTGCAGTCCAAACTTTTCTATTAGACCCGGAGAACTCATTAATATTCATCAGCCTTAATTAACCCATCATCCTGTGTTTGCCAATCATGCGCTCCAAAACATTATATACTGCGACTAAACATCTCCTGTTAAAGTGCTAATGCGTGTGAAAGTGTTTAAGCTCTCGCGTGTCCGTCACAAATGACAGAAATTATTATTATTTTATTTCAATGAGATTAATTTAGTATATTTTAGTTCAATAATGCTTTTTACTTCATATTTTGTATTTTTAGGGGATTTTATGGCACTAAATTATATTCACGCTGTATTCATAATGTGTTTGACTGTATATAAAGTTTAATCTCTTCTCAAACTCGGCATTCGGCAGATTATTGCTTAAGTGGAAAAAGTTGAAAAAGTGAACTTAAAAAAAGTTATAAAATTGTACATTTATTATGAAAAATGTGCAAAAAAACTATTTTTAAATTTGTAATGAAATATGTATTTTCAAACACGTTTTACTCTAAAACTGTGAGAAAATCAAAGCCATAAATCTAATCAAGTTGTGTTCAATATTTGATCTTGATCTCTCACTAGAGGAAACTCATGTCTGACCGCGAGCACAAACTGATGTTTTCAGGACCATTAAACCTGTTCAGATCATGTCCATGATTTTGTTGTGTGTTCACACAGCGAGTGCCAAAACATTTACCAAGTTTCGTAGCATTTTGATGAAGAAGAAAAAATACTAAAAAAACAAACAAATGTAAATTCTTCCGGTGACCGAAGAGCTCCAGAGATCACTCCAGGATAACTATATCAGATATTGTTATGTTTATTATCAGCGCTGAGTTTTGTCGCCTGTAAACGCTCGAGCGAATATGAGAGCAGGATCGAATCTGAATCTTCAGTGTGAACACATTAACCCTATTTATACAACAAAATGGCACTGAAGAGTGCATTATTATGCGAAATGGGACAAACAAACAGCTTTGTGTGCTTTAGCGGACTAGCGATGACCGACGCTTGTGTACGCCCATAAAGTTCATCAGAAGATCCAGAACCATGTGGATTCTACAATGCATTGTGGGAAAAACTGGAGACAAATTAATATGCAGTGGATACACACACACATATAGCAGTGCATACTGATAACAGCACCTTGGATGTTCTGCAATGAGCTAAATGCATAAATGTAAATGTAATGTTCCCGAGAGACACAAGAGAAACCGAAATGAGAACAAGGTAAAATCTCACGCACTCAACATCCAAACAAAATCACACAGTGCGCATTAGCTCTGAGAAATTAATCATTCATGAACACGGCGTTTGTACTCATGAATATTCATGAGTAGCTCTGTATATTTAATCCGCGCGATAAATAAATAGTGCGTCGCGTCTCTCATCTGGAATGAAACTGACGTTTAAATTATGCAGAAGAATGAGCGCATTAAACAAGCAGGGCTGATGTTATTATGCAAATCCGCAATTTCACTCCTGCAGGTTTTAACGTGGTTCCTCCCCAGCCACTTATTCAACACCAGACACGTTTGAGAAAGGAAAACTTTTCACACATTGGAATTGTAATTACCTGTTGGGGAACATAAAATCCCCCCCAACACGCACGCGCACACAGGACCTGTCGGGGTATTTATGTTGCCCTGAGGGCAAACAGTTGATCAGGAGAAGAAACGCTCAGGCTCAAGTTTGTCTTTTGCATTTAGTTCGCCGCAACACAGATTAAAGTGATGAATTATTACTCAACATCACGCGTGCGCGTTTACCGCTGAACAAACACATGAATATGCAAATCCGCGGCCGTTGAGTTTCTCTCGCGGCCGAACGAGCGACACAAAGCGCGCTAATAGCAGCACTGCTAACTCTCTCTCTCTCTCACACACACACACTTCACAAACATCATCCACAGCGCGATAAACCCGCCCGTTCCGACCAGTTGAACCCATTTTCACCAGTAAACCCACGCGCTGTGTAAACCACGAGACTGTGAAGATGCAGCACGCGCGCCATTTCAAATGATGAGAGTTTAGTACTGGACAAACAACTCTCATCTGCTACTGACCGACTCAAACCATTTCCAAAACAATAAACATTCTTCCCCACTGTGATCGATTCTGTCCGCAAACGATCGGCGTGTGTGTTTGACTTTTGTTTACTTGAGGCGGATGGGAGAATATGAATATGTAAAATGTAATAATTACCTGCAGTCGAGCGATCATCTTGAGTCGTTGATCCTCTGTCCGCCATTTTGAATATTTAGTGTGTGAGTGAAACCCCGCCTACTGCTAAAACACACACACACACACACACACACACACACACACACACACACACACAGGTCCGGCCCCTGACTCGCTGACATAAAACTTCAGAACAGCCACATTATTCGCCACTTTTAAAATAGTAAAATTATCCTTTTTTATTCACAGCTAACATGAAACGTTCTATCAAGGTTCTCTCACAGTAGAAACACATGTTCTTAACGTTACTATTCGTTCAAAGTTATCTGGTCTTTAATCTCAAAAGTTATCACAAAACATAATTTATTCATGGAACTTTTTTTTCCTGAATCGTTTTAGTTGCACGTTCGTCTAGCGGTTTTAATGTTACTTGTTTCAGAGAAAATACAAAAGTAACGTTTCTTTAAAGGGACATTTCACCCAAAAGTGAAGATTCTCTCATTTACTCTCCTTCATGTTGTTCCAAACATCATGCATGAGTTTCTTTCTTCTGTTAAACACAAAAGAAGATATTTTGAAGAACGGTAACCAGACTTTGGCGTTTTCCCCTTGATTATCAACACTCTTCATGTTCAACAGAAGAAAGAAACTCATGCAGGTTTGGAACAAAGGCCTAAATGATGACTGAATTTTAATTTTTTGGTAAACTATCCCTTTGATCTTTGAAGAGTGATCAAATGGAATGTTCCTTTAATGTTCATAACCAAGAGAAAACGTAAAACGTTTAATTTCTCAGAACATATTTTTGTTAGCAGGGTTGTGTGTTACCGGAGTGAGTTAAACATAGATCGGGCTAGTTCTCACTTGTTCTGAATCTCAGACACTACCGGGTTTTGAGACAAAAGTACAATTGCACAAATGTTTGATGTCTTTGGTTTATACGCGCAAATGTCCTCCACAATAATTGTTTAATATTGTGTTGTGTAAACAAGTGAACACAAATAAAACACACTGACACAATCATACAAGAGTCACTAATGAAGGTATTAGAACTGGAACAACACTTCATAAATCTCAGTTGTTATTCATTCAATTCAATTTACATTTATTTTGTATAGCGCTTTTCACAATACACATCATTTCAAAGCAGCTTTACAGAAAATGCAAAAGAGTCCACAATTTAGAGTGATCTGTTATCAGTGTATCATCTGTTATGTTTTTCAGAAATATACATACAAAATCACAGACAGCTAAAAATTTATTAATTTAAACAATGTAATAATTTAAGGCAGAAACAATGAGCTCACTGAAGTAATAGATACTTGTTTGTGAAAAAATAATTATGACATTTAGAAAAATGTAGCATTGGTGTAAACCAAGGTAAACCAATGTTTTATATTTTTATACCTTTTTAATTTTTTTTATGTTTCATGAAATGATTTGTGCTTCACAGTCGTTTTACTGTTGAGTTATTGAGTTTTGCAGTTTCCCAATGTAACAATTTCAATGTGTTTAATGAACCGTATATTATTTTCACTGCACATATTAATATTTTGGGGCCATTGCAGTTGAGAGCTGCTAAATCTGTTATTCCTAAATCTGAGTTTATCGCACAACATTATCATCTTTAAGGCTCAAAAGGGTGTTTTCACAGTGAGTCAAAGAACCTTCCAGTGATCAGCTCTTAAAAGAATTGCCTTTTTTATTAGTGTGAAAAACATTTTAATAAGCTAAATCTTTTTTTTTTTTCACATATAAAAAGCATTGATGCCAGTACCTTTATATTTGTGATTTAATCTGATGTTTATATGCTCTTAACTTCGGAAGGTTCATAACAAAACCTGAACACAAGAAAATTTTGAAAAAGTGTCGCTTTATAATGAATGCAGCGATGTTATGCGGTACACACTTGATTCTTTATATACAGTATAGACTGAAGGTCGATGTCAAACAAGCTTTCATCCTGTCTCATACTGAGCAGTTTTGTCTTTACGAATGGAAGCCTGTCACTTCACACATATGAAACACTTATTTTTTTAACTATTTTTTATTGTGAACGTGTGACTTTGACTCTTCCTGTTTCCTCCAAGCGGAAAGAACTTCATCATCCTCCATTTCTTGGGCCACCCTTGCTCTTGCCCTCTGCTTTATCTGAGCAATATAAGCCGTCATCTCCTCATCGTCCTCCTCTTCCCGTCCCGGTTTACCCGTCCTCACAGTCTCACTGTTCTCGTGTAACCTCTGCTTTGCGGAGTAGCTCTGGTAGCCGCTTCTCTCCTCTTCCTCGGATCCAGCATAAGATCTCCTGGTTCTGTAATTAGCAGCTTCACTCAAGGCGTTATACGAAGGCGGAGATCTCCGAGATCCATCGCTAAACTCCGGACTGGGATCTCGACTCAAGTCCATGTCAGCATCAGCCTGATGCCTGGATGCGAATCTTGAGGAAAAGCTATACTCCTCTTCTTCTGCTTCCACTGACACTGAGCTCCTTCGGCTCGGGAAGTCGAACTCCGAGGGTTCCTCCATCCCGGCGTGCGACGGCCGAGACATTCGCAACGGCTCGGCGTCTCCATCATAAGGCTTCGGTTTGCTCGGAGGAGGTCTTACGTTTTTGAGCCACTCATCAACACTGCTGATGCTGGTGGGATTCCTGGCTGAAGCCGGGAGGTTCAGGATCCCTGAACGGCCATAATCTCTTTTAGGTTTGGGTTTCTGAGAGGAACGCGCTGCCAAATCCTCAAATCCATTGGATTTTGCAAGATCGGCTTCATCGTCATCCTTTGTTTTTTTCTTCTTGTATAACGTACTTCGCTTGTTGTCCTCTGCGATCTTCCTCACCTCATAGGACGCCATCTTGTCCCGCATGTCAGACTTGATTTCTTTCTCCATGGTGTCCAGTTTGTGAAGGTTCACCTGGTCTTGGAAGAGACTGTATAGTGGGACACTGGTCGTAGTAATCTTGCTCCTGCGTGATCCCAACCCGGACACCGAGGAGAGGTTCGATGAAAGCACGGATTCGGCTCTCCCTCCAAACCGCACGGATTCGGCTCGACTCCGGGAGAGAACGCTGGAAGATGTGGATCCGCTCAACACTGAGGCTTTCTCATCGTCTGCTCCTCGTGCCGAGACTCCCAGACTGAACACCGATCCCGCTCGGGAAGGGCCGAGACTCGATCCCATCATCATCTCTGTTTGCTTCTGCACGAGAGTCTCATTGACCACGTTGGCTATCCAGTTTTGGATGTTGGCGAGGTTCACCATGGGCTCTCCGTTCGGACCCATGACCGGAGCTGGAGGCTCTTGGGGAACTGGGATCTGGGATCGAGTGCTACGCCCTGACAGGACCGAGGATCTTCCGCTCAGGACTGATGCGCTATCGTCTGCTATCGGAAAGGCTCCGGCACAGAAGGCGGACAGTGGGATTACGCTCCCGGTGCTCTCGGTTTCCCATCCGCACACCGACTGGCTCTCCTCGAGTGTTTTCCGTGTGCGCTCCAGAAGCTCCTCTCTGCGCTGGCGTCTCTTAACCGTGGCCGTGTCCTCCCCCCGACTCATCTCCACAATCTCATCCTTGTTCTCTTCCCCGCCAAACTTCTTCTGCTGCTTGAGTTTCCAGGTCTGATATGCCGTTAAGTTGACGTCCTCCAATGAGGGAGCGGGTGCTTCCGTCTCAGGCTCCGTTTGCTCCCCGTTATCCGCATCTTTTTTGTTCCATCCGAACTGAATCCGCTTAACCTTCCATCTTTCCAGGGGTGTTAGATTTCCTTTGTTCTTTTTGCAGAAGTTGTACATGGAGCTGCTGTCGGAGAGCATGCTCTCCACATCGTCGTCGATCTTCTGCTGGCTGGCTTCGCTGGTGGTGTCCTCGTCGGCCTCTCTGAGCCGGTACCGGGCGGCGGCCTGCTCCTCGATCTCCTTCACTCGCTGCTTCCAGAGATCCGCGTAACTGCTGGTTGTGGATCCTGAATCTGAAGCGGGTCGACGGGGACGGCGTCGGATGTGTTCCTTCAGCATTCGCACATCTTCGCTGTTCACGCTCTCCAGGTCCTCTGGTTGCTTTCTCTCGGCCAGAGACTCGTTGTCCTCCCCATCGCACAGAAGTTGGGCTTCCCACCAGTCCTCGTTTTGGTACTTTTCGTTTCGCTTCTGCCACTCCCTAATCATGCCGTCCACATCCCCATCTTCATCATCACAGTCTTTCCCAGGGAGCGACGAGTCCTGGGTGGTTTCCTCCATCTTGGGTTCATTTGGACCGTTGAGAAGTCGTGCTCTTAGCGCAGCGGCTGAAGAAGCCACACTACTCATCACACTCCCACCGTCTTCCTCCTCCTCCATCATGATAGAGTCCGCTTTAACCCCGAACATGCTCTCCTCCTCGTCGAGACGAGCCCGCGTGTCAATCACTGAGCACTGGCTGAGGGTGTCGTCGTCTTCATCTCGCTCCTCCATTAGAGTCTCGTTGAGTTGGCGCAGTTGCTTTATGAAACCTTCGTTGGGGTTGATGGCCCGTTTCTTCCTGATCTCCAGCAGCGCCTCCATGATGCTCATGTTCTGGAAGATCATGAGATAAGCAGCGACAAGAACAGCTGACCGGCTCACGCCCATCATCGAGACCACGAGCACCTTGCCTACATGAAGGGGAATAAAAGAGAATCATCATCATATTTGAGCAATTTCATCAGATTTGTCACACACATTTATTCAAACCCGCATACCTATAGACTAGACACGTAATATGCATGTGCGCACTGTCTGCGTTTCGTGGGCTTGCATTTTTGAGGTTTGCGCAGAGATAACCTTTTTTCAAAAAATGTCAATACTTGCACCTTGGAATCTGTTTCAGGGTTTGCGTTCTCAAGCCACCAGGCACTGTTATTGTGCGGATGAGCGGGCCGGAGCATGTTAAGGGTTTTTTGTTAGAACGGTGTCGTGTTAAGTTAATAACTAATGATTTGTGCAATGGAAGTGAATTAATCAAAACTAACTTTAGCTGGACAATAAGCTGGTGACTTGACTTGACACACATTAGCCGCGTTTCCACTGTCACTTTCGGGGCTTTGATCGGGCCTCGTCAGGGCTTCTTCGGGGCTAAGAATACCTTGGTTCAAACCAGGTCGACTCGGGCTTGAGGAGTGTTTACCAACAGAGGAGTTTACCTGAGTCAAGTCAAGTCATCTTCATTTATATAGCGCTTTTAACAATGGAGATTGTTTCAAAGCAGCTTTACAGAGATAAACATACAATTTACGGTAACAGAGATTGTTTTGGCTTTATAGCGATTTTTGAATAATGTTTTTCCAGCTAAAGTTAGTTTTGATTGATTCTCTTCCAGCAAAATTATCATTTGTTATTACATTAGGGGCCACTAAGACGACGGCGTTCTCTCTAAACAGACTTTAAACGCGAACCTGTGACCGGATGGCGTTCACATGCGCATTAAGAATTGATTTTATAGTTATATTCGTTTGAATATATGTGCGCAGGTTTGTAATTTCCCTACAAACCATGCCTAAACAAACTACTTGTCTTGCCTATAGTCTGGAGATGACAGCACTCAAGTCCATGTCCTATGAGGATTCTGATCACCGTATAAGGCAGAAATATTTATACGGGATACAAAAGACTATGTGTGCTAACCATTACCATAGTAAACATGGTAAATACGACCTCTTGAAGAAATCAGACAAATCATAGGCGATCACAAACATGTATTTATTTTATCTGTCAGTACGTCTCGTCTCTTTATACCGGACTATCTGATATTCATATTGATATCTGATATCCAATTTTTGGGAGCTTCCTATGTTTCTCTGACTAATAAAATACCACTTTATTTCAGTGTGACTAATGTGCAATCTTGACACATTGATTCATTATCATCAATGTATCACTTATTATTGTAAACCCTGTGGTTTTGGGCTCGGTGCTCCTGGTCCGAGGCTATTAGCCCCGCCCGACCCGTTTAAAGCCCGGCTCGCACTGGCCCAACAGTGGAAACGCAGTGTGGTTTTGGGCTCGGTGCTCCTGGTCCGAGGTTATTAGCCCCGCCCGACCCGTTTAGAGCCCGGCTCGCACTGGCCCGACAGTGGAAACGCAGTGTGGTTTTGGGCTCGGTGCTCCTGGTCCGAGGTTATTAGCCCCGCCCGACCCGTTTAGAGCCCGGCTCGCACTGGCCCGACAGTGGAAACGCAGTGTGGTTTTGGGCTCGGTGCTCCAGGTCCGAGGCTATTAGCCCCGACCCGATTAAAGCCCTGCTCTCACTGGCCCGACAGTGGAAACGCAGTGTGGTTTTGGGCTCGGTGCTCCTGGTCCGAGGCTATTAGCCCCGCCCGACCCGTTTAGAGCCCGGCTCGCACTGGCCCGACAGTGGAAACTTAGTGTGGTTTTGGGCTCGGTGCTCCTGGTCCGAGGCTATTAGCCCCGCCCGACCCGTTTAAAGCCCGGCTCGCACTGGCCCGACAGTGGAAACGCAGTGTGGTTTTGGGCTCGGTGCTCCTGGTCCGAGGCTATTAGCCCCACCCAACCCGTTTAAAGCCCGGCTCGCACTGGCCCGACAGTGGAAACGCAGTGTGGTTTTGGGCTCGGTGCTCCTGGTCCGAGGCTATTAGCCCCGCCCGACCCGTTTAAAGCCCTGGCTCGCACTGGCCCGACAGTGGAAACGCAGTGTGGTTTTGAGCTCGGTGCTCCTGGTCTGAGGCTATTAGCCCCGCCCGACCCGTTTAAAGCCCGGCTCGCACTGGCCCGACAGTGGAAACGCAGTGTGGTTTTGGGCTCGGTGCTCCTGGTCTGAGGCTATTAGCCCCGCCCGACCCGTTTAAAGCCCGGCTCGCACTGGCCCGACAGTGGAAACGCAGTGTGGTTTTGAGCTCGGTGCTCCTGGTCTGAGGCTATTAGCCCCGCCCGACCCGTTTAAAGCCCGGCTCGCACTGGCCCGACAGTGGAAACGCAGTGTGGTTTTGGGCCCGGTGCTCCTGGTCTGAGGCTATTAGCCCCGCCCGACCTGTTTAAAGCCCGGCTCGCACTGGCCCGACAGTGGAAACACAGTGTGGTTTTGGGCTCGGTGCTCCAGGTCTGAGGCTATTAGCCCCACCCGACCCGTTAAAAGCCCGGCTCGCACTGGCCCAACAGTGGAAACGCAGTGTGGTTTTGGGCTCGGTGCTCCAGGTCCGAGGCTATTAGCCCCGCCCGACCCGTTTAAAGCCCGGCTCGCACTGGCCCGACAGTGGAAACGCAGTGTGGTTTTGGGCTCGGTGCTCCAGGTCCGAGGCTATTAGCCCCACCCGACCCGTTAAAAGCCCGGCTCGCACTGGCCCAACAGTGGAAACGCAGTGTGGTTTTGGGCTCGGTGCTCCTGGTCCGAGGCTATTAGCCCCGACCCGATTAAAGCCCGGCTCGCACTGGCCCGACAGTGGAAACGCAGTGTGGTTTTGGGCTCGGTGCTCCTGGTCCGAGGCTATTAGCCCCGCCCGACCCGTTTAGAGCCCGGCTCGCACTGGCCCGACAGTGGAAACTTAGTGTGGTTTTGGGCTCGGTGCTCCTGGTCCGAGGCTATTAGCCCCACCCGACCCGTTTAAAGCCCGGCTCGCACTGGCCCGACAGTGGAAACGCAGTGTGGTTTTGGGCTCGGTGCTCCAGGTCCGAGGCTATTAGCCCCGCCCGACCCGTTTAAAGCCCTGCTCGCACTGGCCCGACAGTGGAAACGCAGTGTGGTTTTGGGCTCGGTGCTCCAGGTCCGAGGCTATTAGCCCTGCCCGACCCGATTAAAGCCCGGCTCACACTGGCCCGACACTGGAAACGCAGTGTGGTTTTGGGCTCGGTGCTCCTGGTCTGAGGCTATTAGCCCTGCCCGACCCGATTAAAGCCCTGCTCGCACTGGCCCGACAGTGGAAACGCAGTGTGGTTTTGGGCTCGGTGCTCCAGGTCCGAGGCTATTAGCCCTGCCCGACCCGATTAAAGCCCGGCTCACACTGGCCCGACAGTGGAAACGCAGTGTGGTTTTGGGCTCGGTGCTCCAGGTCCGAGGCTATTAGCCCCGCCCGACCCGTTTAAAGCCCGGCTCACACTGGCCCGACAGTGGAAACGCAGTGTGGTTTTGGGCTCGGTGCTCCAGGTCTGAGGCTATTAGCCCCGCCCGACCCGATTAAAGCCCGGCTCGCACTGGCCCGACAGTGGAAACGCAGTGTGGTTTTGGGCTCGGTGCTCCAGGTCTGAGGCTATTAGCCCCACCCGACCCGATTAAAGCCCTGCTCGCACTGTAAATGTAAATTGCCATGTTAAGCCCCCAACAGAGCCTGCGGCCAATTGAATTTCTCTAGTCTTGTCTCATTAATATTAATGAAGTCATGTGACTGGGTGCTCTGCATTATCAAGCTACATCATGACCTAATTAATATACATGAGCCAAGCTTTCATAAATTCTCTCCCAGAGCCTGATGTCAGGAACAAAATGAGAAGATAGACTACTCATACAGAACAATCAATGGCAGAACAACCTCGTTCAATGGGGAGAGAAATTCTGAACCACTGAACCACATTCAGATCTGATATGCAATAAATAACAAAAATTCTCAACTTTAAAATGCAAATCCATTACGTTATATTGATTGTTCACTCAAAAACGCAACTGTCTCCATTTAATCACCCTCCAGTTGTGGAGCACTAGATGATGAGCGACTACAGTCACTGCAGGGGAAAGAGGATTCAGGTCATCATTCTGCTAAATATCCTCTTTTGTGTTCAGCAGAAGAAAGAAGGTCACGAGGGTCAGTAAATGAGGACAGGCGTGTTGATCAGGGTTGGATCTGAATATACAGGCATAATTAGATTGTAATGTCAAATCAGATCTATGCAACATTAAGTATTATGAGCTGATGAATGTTTTGGAAACTGGAAGTTTACATCCTAATAACACCGTCATGATAGAGAAGACTAAATTAAAGAGAAGCAATCATTCTCACTGCTAACACTCTTAAAAATAACAGATCCAAAGGTGGTTTTTCACAGTGATGCCAAGAACCATTTCTCCTCAAAAACTTTTCAGTGATCAGTTAAAGTGATCAGTTCTTAAAAGAACCATTTTTTCTTAGTTTGAAGAACATTTTAATAATCTAAAGAACCTTTTGTGGAATGGAAAGAGGATGTTAAGGTTCTTCATGGAACCGTCGATGCTCATAAAGAACCGTTATAGGGTGTGATCTCAGTTCTGGCCTGTTCTCCTGACTCGACTCAGATTCTGAAGAGGTTCCTGTATATCTGCGTCACTAACTCTAAAATAAGCCCGTGAGACATGACAGAGTCCAGGCCAGTGAGTTAATCTGGTACCTTCGGTTTGTTTATCTGACAGGAACAGTGTGTTACTCACAGATTTGGATGTTTAGTCTCCTGCTACAATTTTTACGCATTTAGCCAAACATTTAAAGAAAAAATGGTAACACTTTACAATAAGGTTCATTAGTTAGGCTAATATTAGTTAATGAATGGACTAACATGATTTTTACAGTATTTATTAATCTTTGTTAATGTTAGTTAATAAAAATCCAGCTGTTCATTGTTAGTTCATAGTGCAGTAACTAATGTTAACAAATACAACCTTTGACTTTAATAATGTATTGTAAACGTTGAAATTAATTTTAACTTAGATTAATAAATGCTGCAGAAGTATTGTTCATTCTTAGTTCATGTTAACTAAGATAGTTAACTAATGAAGCTTATTGTAAAGTGTTACCGATTTTTTTTTTTGAAAAACTAATAATATTAAAGGAGCTGTATGTAAGAAATTTATTTCAATTAATCATAAAATGGCCCTGATATGTCACTAGACATTAAGAAATCATGTTCATTTCAAATACTTATATCACTGACAATAGTAGTCCGGCCAGGATATTGTCCTTTAAAAAGTGAAGTTGCAGCCCTCAACTGATGTTGATGTTGTCATGTTGTGTTTTGGTCTGATGCTCCACCCTCCACCTATCTACCAATCACAAAGTCAGTAGTGTTGCGGCATCGGGTTGCCAGCTCTGCTCTAGTTACCACAGCTGCAGCTCGTCACGTTCCAGCTGGATCCTGCAGCCGATCTGGCAACCTCGAGTCAGGGGGGAGGGGGAGGGGATACACCACTCTACAGTAATTTGAAAGTGATTGCAGTACCAGTTTTGGCCACAATCTTACATACAGCTCCTTTAACCATTATAATGGCATAATAATGACTAAAAAGACCGTTTTCTACACTCACCCCTGTGTGTCAGCAAAGCGTCATCCAGAAACTCGGCGCACGAGCGGAAGTGCGGAGCGATGTCCGCCTCGGGGAAGTCGTCCACCTCGATGCCCAGATAGGTGATGTCCATGCCCTGGTAGAAGAGCTCGCCGGTGTAGACGCCGGTGCCGTGACCCGCGTTCACCACGTGAGTGATGCCGAGGCGTTTGAGACGGGCTTTATTCACAGCCACCGACCTGAAGCAGAGAACGGGCAAACACATCAGCCTTGCATTTACTACAGTAACGGCTTTAGACTGATAAACGGATGTTTCGCATGTTCCTGTAAAAACAAATTAAAAGAATGATGTGGGTTTAATGCAAATTGTGGCAGAATGTCGATTACTTGTACTTTTATTGTAAAGATTTTATAAAGGATTTGGTTATACTTTATTTTAAGGTGTCATTGCTACAGTGTAATTATATATTTTTTAATTAAAAATTTAAATTATCCCATGATTTACTCTCCCTCAAGCCATAGGTGTATATGACATTCTTCTTTCAGACGAACACAATCAGAGTTATATTAAAAAATGTCCTGGCTCTTCCAAGCTTTATAATGGCAGTGAATGGCTGTTTCTGTTTTGGAGTCCATAAAAGTGCATCTATCCATCATAAAAGTGCATCTATCCATCATAAAAGTGCATCTGTCCATCATAAAAGTGCATCTATCCATCATAAAAGTGCATCTATCCATCATAAAAGTGCATCTGTCCATCATAAAAGTGCATCTTTTTATTTTCTGTGGTAACTGGCATTGTGAGAACCTGTCAGTAAAGTTTTGAACCCGTAATATGAGCGTGTGAACCCAGACATCCCAGATCCGGCCAGATGTGGAATCAGCCGGATCTGTGCCGGATCTGGGCTGTCTGGGTTCACACGCTCATATTACGGCTCTCCTGGACCGGGTCTGGGCCGAGGCTGCTGTGTGTGAAGGACAGGACCCGTGTCGCTCCTCTCGTCACACACAGACCAGCCCGTGTTCCTGAGACTCACTTCTCTGCGATGTAGACGTTGGGCCAGACCTCGTCCACGGGGTTGAACGGCGCCTCGAGCCGGTCCTGGATCAGCGCTCGCTGGATGTCCAGCACACACGGCGTGTTGTAGGGGCTGCGGTCGTCCATCATGTCCTTCACACGGTTATACAGGTCCTCCACCATCAGCTGCTCTGCGGACTCCAGCCTGAGGTCAGAGGTCACCGGCGTCCTCGCGACTCTCGACTCCAGCTCTGAGGACCGAGGAGACACCCGTCATTAATACAGCGCTTCACAGCAGCGTTACAGAGATAACAGGAGAATAATGCAGCAACGTTTGTTTCCAGAGGAGAATAGCGTCTCAGTCCAGCTTAAGTCAGTTCAGGGATGCTTCATTTCTGTTGTCAAAAAGTTATTAATTTAGTTCATTTATATATATATATATAGAGCCGCTCTGGAGAAAACAGTGATGTCATCGTCAGCTCAGTTCAGCTCTCATTTAATGCTGTCGATGCTGGAGATCAATAATATTGTTGAATACACAAAAGCCGAAGGCGACGGTGAAGGAACCAAAACTCGTCAGTGACAGACGGAGAAACCCTTTGGAGAACGTTCTCTCTCGGCTCTCAAAAACATGAACATTCATTCAAAGACATCTGGTCTTTAATGATGTTCTTACAGTTTTTCTCGATTGTTTAAACACTATAACCAGGCTTTTGAACTAAAATTTCAAAACTATAATGCCATTTATCAAAAAGCACACCCATTTCCCTAAACTATGAACACTATTCCCCTGTTTTGACACATTAGTCAGATTTGTTGAACTGTCACAGCAAAACTCTACACACAAATCCCTTCATTTCTCATTGCCTACACCACGTGGTCATTTAGAAAGCACTAGCATTCAATATTGTTCACTCAAGTCAGCACAGCTTCAGCTCAGTTAGCACACAATTACCCAGTGCCAAAGAAAACACTAAGTGCCAAAATTGAACACACATCAGTCAGATCCTTCAATAGATAGATAAAAGGTTATACAATATTTAATAAAAGATAAAAATCAGTTTACTGAGGGGGAGGAGGAGAAGGAGGAGGAGAAGGAGGAGAAGGAGGATGAAGGGCAAGGGCAAGAAGACAAGCAGTCTCGGATGAAATTCAAGCCACTTTAGTTGGCCATGTACTTGTCCATGGTATGACTATGGCTGCATTTACACTCCAGGTCTTGATGCCCAAATCCGATTTTCTGACTATATCTGATTTTTTTGACGACCCGCTTACATCATCTTTTAAAAGTGACCCGTATCCGATTTTTCATTTACACTATACACTGCTGAAACTACCAAATGTAGACGTTCTGACCCGGAAAAGGAAGTAAAACAGCACGAAATGCAATGGATGCAGATGCGAATAAAAATATCCAGTGTTTTGCTTTCCACAAAATTTTAAAAAGTCAGCAAAACATTGGTCTCGTACGGCGGAGAAAACAAGAGGAGAGCCCTTGTTGGCACTGTAGCCACAAGAGCTTAAAACCGTGCCTCCCCATATCTCGTGAAATGTCTTCAAACACGGATTTATTTCTGTAACAACCCTGCATTTCTGCCTGGACTGTCTCTTCGCCCCAAACACTCAAAAGACATGAAACCTCCGCATTGCTCCACTGTGTGTATCCTTCGTCCTCCATCGCGCCTATAATAAGTCATGTGATCTCAGTTGGTCGTGTCCACCTGAGTTGAAGTCACTTTTGTAATGACGTACGACTCGCATTTACTGGGGAATATCCGATTTGTCTGCTTACATGGCACACGCAAATGCACGTATCCGATTCATATCCGATTTATTACCACATATGAGTGAGGCCTGAATCCGATCTGAGAAAATCGGAATCCATGCATTTTTTTCCTGCTTTACACGTTCATGGGTCATATCCGATCTGTGCCACATGAGAGGAAAAAATCGGATTTGGGTCACTTGAACCATGCAGTGTAAATGCATGGAGGGAGGTCCCTCCATCCTTCCTATGAGGGAGGCTGGGCAACGAGTACAGCCAAATTTGAGTCGCTTCACCGTCGCCTCCATCATCAGAACCTTCAGGAAGGTGTGGTGGCAAACAAATTTCTATCACTTAATAAGAGACAAACATTACCACAAGCAACCACAAGCAACATGACTTACCAGTTTTGGAAATGTTGTTTTGAATTTATAGCACCAGTGTGTAAGACTATGTTGTAGTGTGTGTAATTTTGAGGGCTTGTGTGTCCTGTCTGAGGGCAAAATTTGGATCTCTTACGAGAGGTTCTCTCGTATTGCGTAAGCTAGCTTACGCTACGGGAAAGATTAATCTTTTCTGAGAAATTGAAGCCAAAAAATTATCCTATAATTTTGTATCCATTGTCAACGCAGTTCAGCTGCAGCAGACCATGAGCAGGCTAGCTAGCAGCTCATTGGTTCGCTCACAGAGAACTGCTTAAGCCTATGAGGAGACGCGAATGAACTCTCGGCCAATGAGAGTCTGACATGCTCTCATTACGTCAGAGCCCGCCGAAACGGGCGTGGCCAGAGAGTATAATATTGGCGTCCTAGGCTGTAAACTCTGATTTTCATCTCTTCAGTGAGGCTGCACCCATCTGCTGATCCTGAGAGAAGCCGCCGTCGTCGAAAAGGCAACTCTAGCGAGCATCTGGGAGACTGAGGAAGCCGGCCGTCTTCGCCACCTTCAGCCGTCCTGCGAGCTAGCGCCATCCGACGGATTTGTATCCTTTTTACAAAAAGCTTCCTGTACATTTTGTATCTAAAAGAGCCGAGCGTCTTTTTAAAGATGTCTCGTAAATCTTCCTGCGGTTCTTGCCGCGCTCCCCTCGAGGATGGAGACCGCCACGTCATCTGCGCTCTCTGCCTCGGATTGGAGCACGCCGAGCTCGCCCTCGCCGATGGCGGCTGCGATCTCTGCGAGGACATGCCGTTGTAGACTTCAGGCCACTAAAGTTGCTTCCGTGCCGCCTCTGACTTCGCCGCGGAAGAAGAAACGCCGCTCTCAGAGGCCGCCGGAACCCCAGCCAGAAGCATTCCTCCCGCCGGAGCCTGTCGCCTCCCGCTCTCCTTCTCCGCCGCTTCCGGACATACAGTTGCCGCAGAGTGGCCGCTCTGTCGCCTCCGATGACGCCGCGGACATCAAGGAAACATGTTCGCTTCTCGCTTCAGACAGTGAGGAATGGTCCGGTTCTCACGCCTCCTCGCCCCGAGAATCCTCTGGGACCCGCGCTGGAATCGAGGAGGAATTAGTGCGCCTCCTCTCACAGGCCGTCGAACGCCTCGGGCTCGATTGGTCTCCTCCCCCCGAGCAGACCATCCACCGTATGGACGGCAACTACTTCCGCCAGCACTCGACTCCCGCCACTAAACGGGCCGCGCCCTTCCTGCCTGAACTGCACGCGGAACTCACGAAGTCCTGGAACGCCCCGCTCTCTGCTGGAACTCTCTCTGACTCTTCCGCCCCGCTTCGCGTTGTGGACGGAGCCGCAGAGAAGGGTTATCTCCCCATTCCCCCTGTAGAGGACCTGGTCGCCGCACATCTTTGCCCGCCCTCCACGAGATGGCGCTCATCACCTGTGCGTCCCTCTAAAGCCTGCAGAGCGACTTCAAGCTTTCACGCCCGCGCTTACTCAGCCGCCGGCCAAGCAGCCTCTGCACTTCACTCTGTGTTCGTCCTTCAGATTCTACAGGGTGGTTTACTTCGTGAATGGGACGAGAGCGGAAAAAATCCCCCCACAGTCGCGGATTTGAGGAGCGCCACGGACATTGCCCTTCGCGCTACAAAATCTGCTGCTCAAGCCCTGGGGAAATGCATGGCCGCCATTTGTGTGTCTGAAAGACATTTGTGGCTCACACTCGCCGACATGGGAGATTCTGAGCGCGCCGCCTTTCTCAACGCCCCGCTCTCTCCATCCGGCCTCTTCGGATCTGCTGTCACGGGTATTGTCGACCGATTTTCCGAAGTGCAGAAAGCCTCCCAAGCCATAAATCTCTTTCTGCCTCGTCGCGCTAGCTCCTCTGCAGGCCGCTCACGTGACCAGCCTCCTGCACGAGCCCCACCCCAGCTCAGCACAGTCAGACTTCTCAGCGACGCCAGGGCGGCCGCCCTCGTTCTCGCTCTGACAGCCGCCACAGACCGCCGCCTCCTCGGGGGCCTCGGCCTAGGATCGCGCTGAAACCCCATCACTCGAAGTCTGCCTAGCACAGCTGAGAAAAAGACGGCACAAACGCCGTTTTCAAGGCGACCCAGAGAAATCTCATAAAGAGCATTAAAGCCTCCTGTGTAAAAAATGTGCCCACAACACTGTGTTCATTCATACACAAAAGCACTTCAATTCCCGTGTCTCACAGAGTCCACTCTCATAAAGCGGTTCCAACCCGCTCGAGTTTCAGAGTGCATAAGCGCGCACACGGGCTCCCACCTCTGCTCACTCTGTTACACGGCCCATAAACTCCTCTCATGCAGCCCGCTATGTGCAGCGACGGGGACCATGCAGCCATTCACCCTCTAGCGTTACGCTTCAAAGCGTGGGAAGCTATTCCGGGAATTTCCCAGTGGGTGCTAAACACAATAAAGTTAGGCTATCGCTTACAGTTTCACCGCCGCCCTCCACTTTTTCGAGCGCGGCTAGAAACTATTGTGAACCCAGAAGCAGTGACGCTGCTCCGTTCAGAGATAGCAAAGCTATTGTGCAAAAAGGGCTATAGAGAGAGTTCCTCTGTCTATGAGCGAGTCGGGGTTTTACGGACGTTATTTTCTGGTTCCAAAGAAAGATGGCGGCCTCAGACCAATCTTAGACCTCAGATCTCTGAACAAAGTTCTCATGAAGAGACCGTTCAAAATGCTCACTATCAGAACACCCCTGGCGCATGTGCGTCAGTCAGGGGCTGCGAATACTGAACTATTTGGACGACTGGCTGATTTTGGCACAATCACAGAGAGAGCTACTGTCTCATCGTACAGTTCTCCTCGACCATCTGAAAGCTTTGGGCCTCTCTGTCAACTGGACAAAGAGCGCACTACAACCCAGTCAGACTATCTCCTTCTTGGGTATAGAGCTAGAGTCGGTCATGATGACGGCTCGTCTGTCAACACAGCACGCGCGCCGTGTTCAGCGTCTCGCCGCATCTTTTCAGATGAACAGACTCACACCTCTGAAAACTTTTCAGAAGGCGTTGGGTTACATGGCCTCAGCCTCCGCAGTGCTCCAGCTGGGGTTACTGCGCATGCGCCCGCTTCAGTTCTGGTTGAAGAGCCGTGTGTCTCACCATGCGGTGACCACGGGCCGCCAGCTGATAAAGGTAACGCAGACCTGTATCACAGCTCTGCAGCCATGGACTGTGGCAGAATGGTTTCAGCGGGGCGTTTCCATGGGGACCTTTTCTCGCCGAAAAGTCATCTCGACAGACGCATCCAACACGGGTTGGGGTGCGGTCTGCGAGGGCTCACCGGCCTTCGGCCCCTGGTCAGCTCAGGAGAGCCTCCTCCACATAAACTGTTTGGAGATGCTGGCGGTTGAGAACGCGCTCATGCGCTTTCTTCCGCGGATTCACGGTCACCACGTGCTGATCCGTTCGGACAATATAGCCGTGGTCTCCTATCTAAACCGTCAGGGCGGAGTCAGATCCAGAAATCTCTTCCGGCTGACAGAACGCATCTTAGTTTGGTCTCAGTGTCACCTGCTCTCGCTCAGAGCGACGCACGTGCCGGGCCATCTGAACGACGGTCCAGACAGTCTGTCCAGGAACCCCATTCCCCCCGGGTCCCTGCACACTTTTACAGTCCAAAAGCTGTGGCGAATATTCGGCAGAGCAGAGGTGGACCTCTTCGCCTCAGAAGAGAACACCCACTGCCCAATATTTTTCTCAAAGAGCGAGGACGCGCTAGCCCAGACCTGGCCCAGCCGCCCGCTTTATGCATTCCCTTCGGTTTCTCTGCTACCACAGGTGCTTCAGAGAATCAGGGAAACACGCCACTCGGTGCTCCTCATAGCCCCGCGTCGGGAGGGTCAGACTTGGTTTCCGGAGCTCACTCAGCTGTCACAGACAGCCCCGTGGCCCATTCCAGTCAGAGCAGATCTCCTCTCCCAAGCTAGCGGCACGATCTGGCATCCCCACCCAGAGCGCTGGGCGCTTCATGCGTGGGTGATCAACAACTACCCGTTGCTTTGCCAGAGGGAGTGTTAAACACGATCATGCAGGCTAGAGCGGCTTCTACTAGAAGGCTCTATGCGTCTAAATGGTCTGTGTTCTCTAAATCGTGCACAGACAGAAACTTGGACCCACGGTTATGCGAGTTTCCTTCCTTGCTAGTTTTTCTCCAAGAGATGCTGGACAAGGGCAGGTCCCCGTCCACTCTCAAGGTGTATGTGGCAGCCGTCGCAGCGTTTGTTGAACCCCGGCACGGCCAGTCACTGGGCAAAGATGGCTTAGTCATCCGCTTCCTCAGGGGAGCTAGAAGGATGAGCCCCCCACGCCCCCCTTCGGTGCCGATTTGGGACCTTTCCATAGTTCTCGAAGCTATGAAAGCCCCTCCATTCGAACCGCTAAACACCGTGGACCTCAAATACCTTTCGCTCAAAACAGTTTTTCTGCTCGCGCTCGCGTCAGTAAAGCGTGTGGGAGACCTTCACGCGCTGTCCATTAGCGCTTCCTGTCTCGAGCGATTGGTACTCTAATCTCCTGTGTCCGGTCAGGGCCCTGAGATTATACATTACTCGCACTGCTCCGGCCAGACGATCCGAGCAGCTTTTTGCTTCGTTCGGTGGGCGCACCAAGGGGTTGGCCGCCTCGAAACAGACTCTGTCCAGATGGATAGTTGATGCCATTGCAGCAGCATACGCATCAAAAGACCTGCCATGCCCTCTGGGCATCAGGCCTCACTCCACTAGAGGCATGGCCTCATCGTGGGCTTGGTCCAGCGGAATTTCCATTCATGACATTTGTGTGGCAGCGGGATGGGCTTCCCCCTCCACCTTTGTCAGATTTTACAATCTGGAAGTTCCCGCCTTGCAGGCTAAACTACTAGCAGTCTAGTATGTTACAGCTCTTCTGGTTGAGCTGCACTATAGGGAGTCATTCACACAGACCGGTTTCGCTCTGTCCCTCTCTATCATGTGCTTATGTACTACACAATCTCCGGCCCGCTCTGCTGGCCTTTGTCACATGTACATATAATTATTCCCACTCATAAGGGTTCCCTGGGGTCTCCCCTGGGACTCATAGTGGATGCTTAGCACGCACGGCGTTGACCAGGTGTTCCCGTAGCGTAAGCTAGCTTACGCAATACGAGAGAACCTCTCATAAGAGAACGAATCGGTTACCTAACGTAACCTCTGTTCTCTCTAGATGAGGGAACGAGTATTGCGTTCCTGGCCGTGCTTGTGCTGCTAGCGTTCTCGCTTCATTCGATGAAAACCAAAGTTTATAGCCTAGGACGCCAATATTATACTCTCTGGCCACGCCCGTTTCGGCGGGCTCTGACGCAATGAGAGCATGTCAGACTCTCATTGGCCGAGAGTTCATTCGCGTCTCCTCATAGGCTTAAGCAGTTCTCTGTGAGCGAACCAATGAGCTGCTAGCTAGCCTGCTCATGGTCTGCTGCAGCTGAACTGCGTTGACAATGGATACAAAATTATAGGATAATTTTTTGGCTTCAAATTCTCAGATTACGCAATACTCGTTCCCTCATCTAGGGAGAACCGAGGTTACGTTAGGTAACCGATTCGTTTTCTGGGTGATAATGTGACTTTTCTGGGTTATGATGTGAGTTTTCTGGGTGATAGTGTGAGTTTTCTGGGTGATAATGTGACTTTTCTGGGTTATGATGCGAGTTTTCTGGGTGATAATGTGAGTTTTCTGGGTGATGGTGTGAGTTTTCTGGGTCATAATGTGACTTTTCTGGGTTATGATGCGAGTTTTCTGGGTGATAATGTGAGTTTTCTGGGTGATAGTGTGAGTTTTCTGGGTGATAGTGTGAGTTTTCTGGGTTATGATGCGAGTTTTCTGGGTGATAATGTGAGTTTTCTGGGTGATAATGTGATTTTTCTGGGTTATGATGCGAGTTTTCTGGGTGATAATGTGACTTTTCTGGGTTATGATGCGAGTTTTCTGGGTGATAATGTGAGTTTTCTGGGTGATAGTGTGAGTTTTCTGGGTGATAGTGTGAGTTTTCTGCTTGATAGTGTGAGTTTTCTGGGTGATAATGTGAGTTTTCTGGGTTATGATGCGAGTTTTCTGGGTGATAATGTGAGTTTTCTGGGTTATGATGCGAGTTTTCTGGGTTATGATGCGAGTTTTCTGGGTGATAGTGTGAGTTTTCTGGGTTATGATGCGAGTTTTCTGGGTTATGATGCGAGTTTTCTGGGTGATAATGTGAGTTTTCTGGGTGATAGTGTGAGTTTTCTGGGTGATAGTGTGAGTTTTCTGCTTGATAGTGTGAGTTTTCTGGGTGATAATGTGAGTTTTCTGGGTTATGATGCGAGTTTTCTGGGTGATAGTGTGAGTTTTCTGGGTTATGATGCGAGTTTTCTGGGTTATGATGCGAATTTTCTGGGTGATAGTGTGAGTTTTCTGGGTTATGATGCGAGTTTTCTGGGTTATGATGCGAGTTTTCTGGGTGATAGTGTGAGTTTTCTGGGTTATGATGCGAGTTTTCTGGGTGATAATGTGAGTTTTCTGGGTGATAATGTGAGTTTTCTGGGTGATAGTGTGAGTTTTCTGGGTTATGATGTGAGTTTTCTGGGTTATGATGCGAATTTTCTGGGTGATAATGTGAGTTTTCTGGGTGATAATGTGAGTTTTCTGGGTGATGGTGTGAGTTTTCTGGGTGATAGTGTGAGTTTTCTGGGTGATAATGTGAGTTTTCTGGGTTATGATGCGAGTTTTCTGGGTGATAGTGTGAGTTTTCTGGGTGATAATGTGAGTTTTCTGGGTGATAATGTGAGTTTTCTGGGTGATGGTGTGAGTTTTCTGGGTGATAATGTGAGTTTTCTGGGTGATAATGTGAGTTTTCTGGGTGATAGTGTGAGTTTTCTGGGTGATAATGTGAGTTTTCTGCTTGATAGTGTGAGTTTTCTGGGTGATAATGTGAGTTTTCTGGGTTATGATGCGAGTTTTCTGGGTGATAATGTGAGTTTTCTGGTTGATAATGTGATTTTTCTGGGTTATGATGCGAGTTTTCTGGGTGATAATGTGAGTTTTCTGGGTGATAGTGTGAGTTTTCTGGGTGATAGTGTGAGTTTTCTGCTTGATAGTGTGAGTTTTCTGGGTGATAATGTGAGTTTTCTGGGTTATGATGCGAGTTTTCTGGGTGATAATGTGAGTTTTCTGGGTTATGATGCGAGTTTTCTGGGTTATGATGCGAGTTTTCTGGGTGATAGTGTGAGTTTTCTGGGTTATGATGCGAGTTTTCTGGGTTATGATGCGAGTTTTCTGGGTGATAATGTGAGTTTTCTGGGTGATAGTGTGAGTTTTCTGGGTGATAGTGTGAGTTTTCTGCTTGATAGTGTGAGTTTTCTGGGTGATAATGTGAGTTTTCTGGGTTATGATGCGAGTTTTCTGGGTGATAGTGTGAGTTTTCTGGGTGATAGTGTGAGTTTTCTGCTTGATAGTGTGAGTTTTCTGGGTGATAATGTGAGTTTTCTGGGTTATGATGCGAGCTTTCTGGGTGATAGTGTGAGTTTTCTGGGTTATGATGCGAGTTTTCTGGGTTATGATGCGAATTTTCTGGGTGATAGTGTGAGTTTTCTGGGTTATGATGCGAGTTTTCTGGGTTATGATGCGAGTTTTCTGGGTGATAGTGTGAGTTTTCTGGGTTATGATGCGAGTTTTCTGGGTGATAATGTGAGTTTTCTGGGTGATAGTGTGAGTTTTCTGGGTTATGATGCGAGTTTTCTGGGTGATAATGTGAGTTTTCTGGGTGATAATGTGAGTTTTCTGGGTGATAGTGTGAGTTTTCTGGGTTATGATGTGAGTTTTCTGGGTTATGATGCGAATTTTCTGGGTGATAATGTGAGTTTTCTGGGTGATAATGTGAGTTTTCTGGGTGATGGTGTGAGTTTTCTGGGTGATAGTGTGAGTTTTCTGGGTGATAATGTGAGTTTTCTGGGTTATGATGCGAGTTTTCTGGGTGATAGTGTGAGTTTTCTGGGTGATAATGTGAGTTTTCTGGGTGATAATGTGAGTTTTCTGGGTGATGGTGTGAGTTTTCTGGGTGATAATGTGAGTTTTCTGGGTGATAATGTGAGTTTTCTGGGTGATAGTGTGAGTTTTCTGGGTGATAATGTGAGTTTTCTGCTTGATAGTGTGAGTTTTCTGGGTGATAATGTGAGTTTTCTGGGTTATGATGCGAGTTTTCTGGGTGATAATGTGAGTTTTCTGGTTGATAATGTGATTTTTCTGGGTGATAGTGTGAGTTTTCTGGGTGATAATGTGAGTTTTCTGGGTGATAATGTGAGTTTTCTGGGTGATAATGTGAGTTTTCTGGGTGATAGTGTGAGTTTTCTGGGTGATAATGTGAGTTTTTCTGGGTGATAATGTGAGTTTTCTGGGTGATAGTGTGAGTTTTCTGGGTGATGATGTGAGTTTTCTGGGTAATGATGTGAGTTTTCTGGTTGATGGTGTGAGTTTTCTGGGTGATAATGTGAGTTTTCTGGGTGATGATGTGAGTTTTCTGGGTAATGATGTGAGTTTTCTGGGTGATAGTGTGAGTTTTCTGGGTGATAATGTGAGTTTTCTGGGTGATAGTGTGAGTTTTCTGGGTGATAATATGAGTTTTCTGGGTGATAATGTGAGTTTTCTGGGTGATAGTGTGAGTTTTCTGGGTGATGATGTGAGTTTTCTGGGTGATAATGTGAGTTTTCTGGGTGATAGTGTGAGTTTTCTGGGTGATGATGTGAGTTTTCTGGGTGATAATGTGAGTTTTCTGGGTGATAGTGTGAGTTTTCTGGGTGATGATGTGAGTTTTCTGCTAAAGCTCTTCTGCGCACACCTTCGCTGATGATCTTCTTGGCAGCGATGGCTGATGACAGATGAATGGGTTCCATGAAGATGCTTTCTGCTTCTGAGCCCGAGATCATGGAGAACCGGTCCGAAACCGTGGAGAAGCGATCGGACATCATGGAGAAACTGCAGGAGAGCAAACACACACACATGACGTCAGGCTGTGTAAAGTGTGTGTAGCTGATATTTAACAGTGTTTCGGGTGTAGGTGTGTGTGTGTGTGTGTGTGTGTGTATGAACCTGGGAGAAGGACAGCGCAAGTAATGCGACTGAACGAGTTTAACACTCGTCTCTTCATCCTGATCCTCCACAGCACTGATGCTCTCAGCCGACGACGCCATCACACTACACACACACACACACACACACACACACACACCCAGGCGCAGACGCAAACGCACGCACACACACACACACACACACACACACACACACACACAGACGCACACAAAGACACAGACACACACAAAGACACACACACAGACAGACACAAAGACACACACACAGACAGACACACACACACACACCCAGGCGCAGACGCAAACGCACGCGCACACACAAACACACACACACACACACACACAGACGCACACAAAGACACAGACACACACAAAGACACACACACAGACAGACACAAAGACACACACACAGACACACACAAAGACACACACACAGTATCAAAAAGAGAGAGAGAGAGAACAAGCAGAGAACATTGTGATACACAGTCATGATAATGAAGCTCATTTGAAACTGAGTTGAGACCGACAGACTGTGAATCTGGAGTCCAATAGATACAGATAAATATTATATTATACTTTAGCAATAATGTAACAACAATAATAAGGTATTATAGTAAACATTAGTTAATGTATTAACATTATACCTTTGTTAATGTTAATAAAAATACAATGATTCAGTGTTTGTTCTTGTTAGTTCACAGTGCTTGACTAGCGTTAGCACTGAGTCACTGAGTCACTGAGTCCAGGGTTATTTACTCACTTCATAAAGCAAACGCTTTACTTCTGAAAATCCAGAATGTGTTTGATGATCTCAAGACTTCACCGGCAACTACAGTCAAACACACCGATTAAACACACAACATGACACACACATCTGACAACAACAGACTGACCAGGCCTGTGTGTGTGTGTGTGTGTGTGTGTGTGTGTGTGTGTGTGTGTGTGTGAGAATGAGTGTCTATATATAGTGTGTGACAGCTGCAGAGATTCTTCTGGAACAGGGAGATCACACACACACACACACACACACACACACACACACACACACACACACACACACACACACACACACACACACACACGTACGCACACACACACACACACACACACACACACACGACAGTATAAGTGTGTAGAAAGAGCTACAGAACAATATCTAATACTTGTATGTCTCCATGATGTAAAGCAACTGTAAAGTTGATGAAGTTTCTGCTGACCTGAGAGTCTGAGGCTGTGTCTCCAGCGCTGAGGTCTGCGAGTGTGTGTGAGTGTGTGAGTGTGAGTGTGTGTGACTCTAAACTTAGAGGCTCCTCACACTCCCACCGGCCCCCTGTGACATCATCGGGGTCTGGCGGCCCCGGGGCCCTTAAAGGGCCGGAGCGTTTATCATGACGAACTCCATGATAGTTCCCTGATGACTTCAACATTATTCAGACTAATTCAGTTTTGTACATCAATCCAAATCTATCTATCTATCTATCTATCTATCTATCTATCTATCTATCTATCTATCTATCTATCTATCTATCTATCTATCTATCTATCTATCTATCTATCTATCTATCTATCTATCTATCTATCTATCTACCTATCTATCTATCTATCTATCTATCTATCTATCTGTCTGTCTGTCTGTCTGTCTATCAGTAATGCTCAGTAATGTTCAGTATATATAATATAATATATAATAATAATGTAGTAATGCAGTTTTTATCGCTGAGACACAAGATGGCGCCAGTCACCCACTGTAACTCAGAGCTTCTCGTTTCTGTATTAAATCTCCTTCATTTATTAGTGTTTGTGTAAATAGAGAGAGCGCGGATATATATAGACATCAAAGCAGTTTTGGTGTGTAGAAATAAACTATTGTAACATATAACCCTCACGCTATAAATAACTAGGGAATAGGGATGAGCGAGTACAGCATTATCTGTATCTGTCTCTGTCTCTGTTAACCATATGAATTATCTGTATCTCTATCTGTACTCGGACTGGGCGGGGCCTAACCCGGAAGTGGACGGAATTTAACCCGGAAGTGGGTTGGGTTGTCTTGAAATGGGCGGGGGTTTAACCAGTATGTTATTTTAAGCATGCAATTGATATGGGTTGATCAGAAATTGTTATATTTATTGCTGATTAGAAAACTATATTTACATGACAGCATCAGCATTGAACTTCAGATCAATGGTTTTTATCACTATAACAAACAAACTATATACTTCAAAGTTTTGCAACAATGAATACAACACATGCGGTTGCAATTATGAAGTAAAATGTAACGAACAAGAGTTTTCATACTCAACATAACTTTCTTTTTTTAACTTTGAATTTTTTTAACAGTTAAAAAACTGATTGGAGCCAGCAGACGGTTAAAAAAAACTCTGATGACCGGGAGAGAGAGGGAGTGTGTCAGGTGTGTGAACGACAGGTGTGTGAGGATACAGGTGTGTGAGGATACAGGTGTGTGATGGACGGGTGTGTGAGGATACAGGTGTGTGAGGATACAGGTGTGTGATGGACGGGTGTGTGAGGATACAGGTGTGTGAGGATACAGGTGTGTGATGGACGGGTGTGTGAGGATACAGGTGTGTGAGGATACAGGTGTGGGAGGACAGGTGTGTGAGGATACAGGTGTGTGAGGATACAGGTGTGTGAGGATACAGGTGTGTGAGGATACAGGTGTGTGAGGATACAGGTGTGTGAGGATACAGGTGTGTGAGGATACAGGTGTGTGAGGATACAGGTGTGTGAGGATACAGGTGTGTGAGGATACAGGTGTGTGAGGATACAGGTGTGTGAGGATACAGGTGTGTGATGGACGGGTGTGTGAGGATACAGGTGTGTGAGGATACAGGTGTGTGATGGACGGGTGTGTGAGGATACAGGTGTGTGAGGATACAGGTGTGTGAGGACAGGTGTGTGAGGATACAGGTGTGTGAGGATACAGGTGTGTGAGGATACAGGTGTGTGAGGATACAGGTGTGTGAGGATACAGGTGTGTGAAGGACAGGTGTGTGAGGATACAGGTGTGTGAGGATACAGGTGTGTGAGGATACAGGTGTGTGAGGATACAGGTGTGTGAGGACAGGTGTGTGAGGATACAGGTGTGTGAGGATACAGGTGTGTGAGGATACAGGTGTGTGAGGATACAGGTGTGTGATGGACGGGTGTGTGAGGATACAGGTGTGTGAGGATACAGGTGTGTGAGGATACAGGTGTGTGAGGATACGGGTGTGTGATGGACGGGTGTGTGAGGATACAGGTGTGTGAGGATACAGGTGTGTGATGGACGGGTGTGTGAGGATACAGGTGTGTGAGGATACAGGTGTGTGATGGACGGGTGTGTGAGGATACAGGTGTGTGAGGATACAGGTGTGTGAGGACAGGTGTGTGAGGATACAGGTGTGTGATGGACGGGTGTGTGAGGATACAGGTGTGTGAGGATACAGGTGTGTGAGGATACAGGTGTGTGAGGATACAGGTGTGTGAGGATACAGGTGTGTGAGGATACAGGTGTGTGAGGATACAGGTGTGTGATGGACGGGTGTGTGAGGATACAGGTGTGTGAGGATACAGGTGTGTGAGGATACAGGTGTGTGAGGATACAGCTGTGTGAGGACAGGTGTGTGAGGATACAGGTGTGTGAGGACAGGTGTGTGAGGATACAGGTGTGTGAGGATACAGCTGTGTGAGGATACAGGTGTGTGAGGATACAGGTGTGTGAGGACAGGTGTGTGAGGATACAGGTGTGTGAGGATACAGGTGTGTGAGGATACAGGTGTGTGAGGATACAGGTGTGTGATGGACGGGTGTGTGAGGATACAGGTGTGTGAGGATACAGGTGTGTGATGGACGGGTGTGTGAGGATACAGGTGTGTGAGGATACAGGTGTGTGATGGACGGGTGTGTGAGGATACAGGTGTGTGAGGATACAGGTGTGTGAGGACAGGTGTGTGAGGATACAGGTGTGTGATGGACGGGTGTGTAAGGATACAGGTGTGTGAGGATACAGGTGTGTGAGGATACAGGTGTGTGAGGATACAGGTGTGTGAGGATACAGGTGTGTGAGGATACAGGTGTGTGAGGATACAGGTGTGTGAGGTGTGTGAGGATACAGGTGTGTGAGGATACAGGTGTGTGAGGATACAGGTGTGTGATGGACGGGTGTGTGAGGATACAGGTGTGTGAGGATACAGGTGTGTGAGGACAGGTGTGTGAGGATACAGGTGTGTGATGGACGGGTGTGTAAGGATACAGGTGTGTGAGGATACAGGTGTGTGAGGATACAGGTGTGTGAGGATACAGGTGTGTGAGGATACAGGTGTGTGATGGACGGGTGTGTAAGGATACAGGTGTGTGAGGATACAGGTGTGTGAGGACAGGTGTGTGAGGATACAGGTGTGTGATGGACGGGTGTGTAAGGATACAGGTGTGTGAGGATACAGGTGTGTGAGGATACAGGTGTGTGAGGATACAGGTGTGTGATGGACGGGTGTGTGAGGATACAGGTGTGTGAGGATACAGGTGTGTGATGGACGGGTGTGTGAGGATACAGGTGTGTGAGGATACAGGTGTGTGAGGATACAGGTGTGTGAGGATACAGCTGTGTGAGGATACAGGTGTGTGAGGATACAGGTGTGTGAGGACAGGTGTGTGAGGATACAGGTGTGTGAGGACAGGTGTGTGAGGATACAGGTGTGTGAGGATACAGGTGTGTGAGGACAGGTGTGTGAGGATACAGGTGTGTGAGGATACAGGTGTGTGAGGATACAGGTGTGTGAGGATACAGGTGTGTGATGGACGGGTGTGTGAGGATACAGGTGTGTGAGGATACAGGTGTGTGATGGACGGGTGTGTGAGGATACAGGTGTGTGAGGATACAGGTGTGTGAGGATACAGCTGTGTGAGGATACAGGTGTGTGAGGATACAGGTGTGTGAGGACAGGTGTGTGAGGATACAGGTGTGTGAGGACAGGTGTGTGAGGATACAGGTGTGTGAGGATACAGGTTTTTGAGGACAGGTGTGTGAGGATACAGGTGTGTGAGGATACAGGTGTGTGAGGATACAGGTGTGTGAGGACAGGTGTGTGAGGATACAGGTGTGTGATGGACGGGTGTGTAAGGATACAGGTGTGTGAGGATACAGGTGTGTGAGGATACAGGTGTGTGAGGATACAGGTGTGTGAGGATACAGGTGTGTGATGGACGGGTGTGTGAGGATACAGGTGTGTGAGGATACAGGTGTGTGAGGATACAGGTGTGTGAGGATACAGGTGTGTGAGGATACACCTGTGTGAGGATACAGGTGTGTCAGGATACAGGTGTGTGAGGATACAGGTGTGTGATGGACGGGTGTGTAAGGATACAGGTGTGTGAGGATACAGGTGTGTGATGGACGGGTGTGTGAGGATACAGGTGTGTGAGGATACAGGTGTGTGATGGACGGGTGTGTGAGGATACAGGTGTGTGAGGATACAGGTGTGTGAGGATACAGCTGTGTGAGGATACAGGTGTGTGAGGATACAGGTGTGTGAGGATACAGGTGTGTGAGGATACACCTGTGTGAGGATACAGGTGTGTGAGGATACAGGTGTGTGATGGACGGGTGTGTAAGGATACAGGTGTGTGAGGATACAGGTGTGTGATGGACGGGTGTGTGAGGATACAGGTGTGTGAGGATACAGGTGTGTGAGGATACAGGTGTGTGAGGATACAGGTGTGTGAGGATACAGGTGTGTGATGGACGGGTGTGTGAGGATACAGGTGTGTGAGGATACAGGTGTGTGAGGATACAGGTGTGTGAGGATACAGCTGTGTGAGGATACAGGTGTGTGAGGATACAGGTGTGTGAGGACAGGTGTGTGAGGATACAGGTGTGTGAGGACAGGTGTGTGAGGATACAGGTGTGTGAGGATACAGATGTGTGAGGACAGGTGTGTGAGGATACAGGTGTGTGAGGATACAGGTGTGTGAGGATACAGGTGTGTGAGGACAGGTGTGTGAGGATACAGGTGTGTGATGGACGGGTGTGTAAGGATACAGGTGTGTGAGGATACAGGTGTGTGAGGATACAGGTGTGTGAGGATACAGGTGTGTGAGGATACAGGTGTGTGAGGATA
>JARWKJ010000005.1:32500-42500 GCA_029959095.1 Rhinichthys osculus | reverse complement strand
GGCATCAGTGGTTCCATGAAGAATCTTTAACATCCATGGAATATTTATTTCCACAAAATGTTCTTTAGATTATTAAAATGTTCTTTGCTCTGAGAAAAAATGCTCTTTTAACTAATGGTTTTCACTGAAAAGTTTTTTGGGGAACCAGTGAAAAACCCCTTTGGAACGTTTATTCTTAAAGAATCATGAACCACAGAAACTCGTGATAACACACTGTCCGTCAGCTCACGGCTTTATTCGACAAAATAGAGGACAGAAACAAAAGCTTACAGAATAAAGCACACAAAAATAATCTAATGTACAAAAAAGTGTTATAGTTAGAATATATACTGCATTTCTGTGACAGCGGACACATTTATTACTGTATAAATCTCTCTTTAAATATATCAGAACCTTTCTAATGTGTTACTGTAGTTCATCTGCAGGAATGAACAGTGCATTAGGGTTAGGGTTAGAGTGTTTAAGTACATTTACAGGAAAACCCGCACGATTAAAGGCACAGACACGACACGGCCAACGAGAAATCATCCATCAGAGAGGAAAAGCAGAGGACGTTTTTCTGACACTGAAATGCAAATAAAGAGAAACAGTGTTGAACAAATAACACAGTGCTTCAGTCTCTCTAATGCACACATATAAAACCATGTGCGCGCACACACACACACACACACACACACACAATATAGAAGGTCTCTCTCTCTCACACACACACACACACACACACACACACACACACACACACACACACACACACACACACACAATATAGAAGCTCTCTCTCTCTCTCTCACACACACACACACACACACACACACACACACACACACACACACACACAATATAGAAGCTCTCTCTCTCTCTCTCACACACACACACACACACACACACTTTCATTATTGTAACATTAATATGAATCTCTCTTTATGTATGACACTATTTTATAAAGAGCTCATATGAAACTGCTTCAAAGTCAAGAAGAAAAATATAAAAATAAAACAGCCATTTTTTCTCACAAAGTGTTTTATATACGGCACTCTTCAGGAAAAGGCTACAGGAGTCATTAAAAGTGTTGAACCTACAGAAAAAGATTTGCAACTTTTAGTGCGATTAAAACCCTGGATATAAAGTCTAATTGTCAAACATTAAATCCGGTTCGCACTATCTGCTTAATCTCGAGTGCAATAACAGTTACAGATATTAAAGCAGGGTTAGTGTTTCTGACGCGTAACTCCAGATATTAAAGCAGGGTTAGTGTTTCTGATGCGTAACTCCAGATATTAAAGCAGGGTTAGTGTTTCTGACGCGTAACTCCAGATATTAAAGCAGGGTTAGTGTTTCTGATGCGTAACTCCAGATATTAAAGCAGGGTTAGTGTTTCTGACGCGTAACTCCAGATATTAAAGCAGGGTTAGTGTTTCTGACGCGTAACTCCAGATATTAAAGCAGGGTTAGTGTTTCTGACGCGTAACTCCAGATATTAAAGCAGGGTTAGTGTTTCTGACGCGTAACTCCAGATATTAAAGCAGGGTTAGTGTTTCTGACGCGTAACTCCAGATATTAAAGCAGGGTTAGTGTTTCTGACGCGTAACTCCAGATATTAAAGCAGGGTTAGTGTTTCTGACGCGTAACTCCAGATATTAAAGCAGGGTTAGTGTTTCTGATGCGTAACTCCAGATATTAAAGCAGGGTTAGTGTTTCTGACGCGTAACTCCAGATATTAAAGCAGGGTTAGTGTTTCTGACGCGTAACTCCAGATATTAAAGCAGGGTTAGTGTTTCTGACGCGTAACTCCAGATATTAAAGCAGGGTTAGTGTTTCTGACGCGTAACTCCAGATATTAAAGCAGGGTTAGTGTTTCTGACGCGTAACTCCAGATATTAAAGCAGGGTTAGTGTTTCTGACGCGTAACTCCAGATATTAAAGCAGGGTTAGTGTTTCTGACGCGTAACTCCAGATATTAAAGCAGGGTTAGTGTTTCTGACGCGTAACTCCAGATATTAAAGCAGGGTTAGTGTTTCTGACGCGTAACTCCAGATATTAAAGCAGGGTTAGTGTTTCTGATGCGTAACTCCAGATATTAAAGCAGGGTTAGTGTTTCTGATGCGTAACTCCAGATATTAAAGCAGGGTTAGTGTTTCTGACGCGTAACTCCAGATATTAAAGCAGGGTTAGTGTTTCTGACGCGTAACTCCAGATATTAAAGCAGGGTTAGTGTTTCTGATGCGTAACTCCAGATATTAAAGCAGGGTTAGTGTTTCTGACGCGTAACTCCAGATATTAAAGCAGGGTTAGTGTTTCTGACGCGTAACTCCAGATATTAAAGCAGGGTTAGTGTTTCGACGCGTAACTCCAGATATTAAAGCAGGGTTAGTGTTTCTGATGCGTAACTCCAGATATTAAAGCAGGGTTAGTGTTTCTGATGCGTAACTCCAGATATTAAAGCAGGGTTAGTGTTTCTGACGCGTAACTCCAGATATTAAAGCAGGGTTAGTGTTTCTGACGCGTAACTCCAGATATTAAAGCAGGGTTAGTGTTTCTGACGCGTAACTCCAGATATTAAAGCAGGGTTAGTGTTTCTGACGCGTAACTCCAGAGTTTGCCGTTTTCATGGAAAGTGCCGAAGTGTGGAAGTTTGTTTCTGACGCGGAGTAACAAATAAAAAAAGGTCATTCTGACTTTATAT
Organism: Rhinichthys osculus; assembly: GCA_029959095.1. NCBI lineage: Eukaryota > Metazoa > Chordata > Actinopteri > Cypriniformes > Leuciscidae > Rhinichthys > Rhinichthys osculus. The sequence goes on along the minus strand of JARWKJ010000005.1, from coordinate 39,817 downwards.
CTCACAATTCTGACTTTTTCTTAATTGTGAGTTAAAAGTTTAAATTGCGAAATATAAACTCACGCTTTCCTCTTGTATTTGTTTTATTCCGTGGCAGAAACAAGTTTTCATAGTGTAGTCTCCTCAAATAAAGCCTCGGCATCAACGATCGCCTGCGTTTGAGGATCAGGGTGTAAAACGGATGCGCTAGAGAAACTTTATCGTGGGATTGTGTCGTCTGGCTCGTCATCACAACCGTACATTCGTGACATCATCACAAAGTACATTCATGACATCATCACTCGCTCAACCAGCAAACGATGCACCCGTGTTACAACAACAACAACTTAATAATTCATATTCAGCCTGATGAGTCTCAGAAAAACACTTCCGATCTCCAGACCGCTGGCGTTCACAGTCACACTCGCTCTAGTGTGTGTCTGTTGTGCATATTTTTGTGTTCATGGCTTGTAAACGCTTCCTGTTAGCGAAGGGCCGGACGAGTGTGTTACCCATCAATCACAGTGAGTGACAAGAGCTCCAGTTCTCTTGGCTGTCCTCGATTTAAAAAATATTCCTGGATCACATGATTGTTAAGATCTGAGTGTGCGTGTGTGTGTGTGTGTGTGTGTGTGTGTGTGTGTGATGGGTAGGGTTAGGGGTCAGGTTAGTGCGTGTGTGTGTGTGTATGTGTGTGATGGGTAGGGTTAGGGGTCGGGTTAGTGCGTGTGTGTGTGTGTGTGTGTGTGTGTGTGATGGGTAGGGTTAGGGGTCAGGTTAGTGCGTGTGTGTGTGTGTATGTGTGTGATGGGTAGGGTTAGGGGTCGGGTTAGTGCGTGTGTGTGTGTGTGTGATGGGTAGGGTTAGGGGTCGGGTTAGTGCGTGTGTGTGTGTGTGTGTGTGTGTGATGGGTAGGGTTAGTGTAAGGGGACAGAATATACAGTATGTCCAGTATAAAAACCATTACGTCTATCGAGATTCCCCACAAGTACAGCTAAACGAACATGTTTACATGTGTGTGTGTGTGTGTGTGTGTGTGTGTGAGATTGTACGCTGCAGGTCCTGAGTGTTTGCTGGTTTGCGCTCAGTCTGATGAATGAGGTATTAAAGGCATGGCAGCTTCGCTCGGGTCGGTGTCCTTCAGCTCCTCCTTCTGCTTCTCCAACAGCGCCACCAGCTGGCAGCTCTTGTCCACGTCCTCTTTAAACTGCACGTAGGGTGTGTGTGTGTGTTTCAGCATGTTGGGCAGGTGAGGCACCAGATGAAGCTGCCCGCTGGCCGTCACGCCAGTCACACACGTGTAGAAGTCATGTGACGCCGGCGCGGGGGCGGAGCCTAGAATCATGGTGTAGTCCATGCCTGGGACCGACAAGAGCTCGGGGAGGGCGTGGCCAGGGTCGGGAGGGGGCGTGGCTCCCTCACAGTAGGAGGCGGGGCCACTGGGGCAGTACGGGTTCGCACTGGAGCTCGTCTGAAGGGCCGGCGGTCCCTCGGGGCCGGTGACGGGCTTTTGTTCACAGTGAGACGGGAAGCTGTTGGGCGTCAGGGCCGGACCCGAGTCCATGCTCACCTGGTACCACGTCTCTATGGAGTACTGAGGAGACTTATAGCCGTGGAAACTGGAGAAATGACGATTGATCTCATCGAGCTTCCCATTCTGGAGGCAAATGGACAGAAAGAAAAGAAGGTAAAGCAGATGCTTCTTTAATTGAAGTTACTCATGTGGTTCCTACTAAACACACGAATGCTCAAACGTTTCAGGTAAGATTATTGAGGATGCATTAAATAGAACAGTAAAGACATTTTTTATAAGGTTACAAAAGATTCTATTTCAAATAAACGCTGTCTGTAGAGGTTTGATCAGACCACTAGTGATAGGTGAATTAAACAGCACTAATAACCCAGTCAGTGGAGTGTAACAGGTTGTGTGGTGTGTGTTGGGACAGCGAGACCTTCAGCAGAACCGGTTCAAGCCCACGGATGCGCGGTTTGGGAATCGGCGGTAAGAGGAACGCTTTGATTCTGCAGGAACACAAACAGAGAAAGACTTTAATGAGAATGTGGAATGAAGAGTTTCTATTTCATCTTATTATTTGTTTCTTACATATAGTTTTTTTTTCTAATGTATTATTTATATGTTTTGATATGAATTGGTTCATGCACATGGTGTCCCTCAAAGCCAAGAGTAGAACCACGATTATGTTTATGGAAGCTTGTTTCCACAACAGAATAAAAAATAAAAAAGGTAAATGTGACTTTTAATCTCAAAAATAATTTCTTGCAATTCTGAGTTTATCTAAAGTTCTGTCATGAAACTCAAGATGGCGCAGACTGACCAGTCCTAAACTCAATCTGCTTGCAAACACATCATTCTCTACAGGGCACAGCTGATTGGATCCTGCTGTATCAGTAGCCAATGAACTCGCTGCTCAACTTTCAAATACCCCCACTCATCTCTTTCAAGCCCTTTCTTCTGCAGTTAGGTGTACAGGGGTGAGGTGAGGTGTCTAAGACCCAACATCTAGCTACTGGAGTGCCTCAGGGCTCAGTGCTGGGACCGCTTCTCTTCTCCATGTCATCACTAGGATCTGTCATTCAGAAACATGGCTTTTTCTATTACCGCTACACTGACGACACTCAAATCTACCTCTCATTCCAGCCGGATGATCCGACACAAGCTGCTCGCATCTCAGCCTGACAGACAGACATTTCTTGCTGGATGAAGAACCATCACCTTCAACTAAACCTTGCGAAGGCAGAACTGCTCATGTTCTCGGCCAACCCAACACTGCACCACAACTTCTCTATTCAGATGGGTTCTCTATTCATCCATAACTCCATCAAGGTCAGCCAGGAACCTTGGAGTTGTGATTGATGATCAGTTGAACTTCACAGACCACATTACTAGAGCTGCCGGTCCTGCAGATTTGCCTTATACAACATTAGGAGGATCAGGCCCTTCCTATCGGAGCTACACAACTCCTTGTCCAAGCTCTTGTTCTGTCCAGACTGGACTATTGTAATGCTCTCTTGGCAGGTCTTCCACTATCACTCCTCTGCAACTGATCCAGAATCCAGAAGAGTGGTCTTTGAGCTGAAGAGACGCACGTCACTCCTCTCCTCATAAACCTGCACTGGTTGCCAGTCGTCTTGTGGTGCATCATCTCAAAGAGACACAGAATCCCTTTCACAGACCTTCACCTGGACTGTTCCCTGCTGGAGGAATGAGCTGCCGAACTCAACCTGAGTCTTTAGACATATTCATGAAACTGATGAAGACGCATCTCTTTCGGCAACACTTGACCCATTAATACTAACACTTACTATTCTATATCAATATATATATACATGCCAGATTAACTGGGACTCGTCACGGCACTTGCATATTGCTGCATTATTGTTTGTTTGACTGCTTCTATTTTTCTCCTCATTTGTAAGAAACTTTGGATTAAAGCATCTGCTAAATGATCAAATGTAATGTAATGCTAATACTTGCTGCAGCGCGCTTTCAGAAACTCTCCTCTTTCCCCAGCTCCACCTGTATAGATACGGGCAATTCATGTGTTCAGCAGCGTGTCGTGTGTGTGTGTGTGTGTATTGGCAGCAGCAGCGTAGCAGATCTATTCCACCAGGACCAAACATATCAACATTCTCATACCCATTACCATCCCAAACACTGCGAGAGTTGTCATGACAGCCATACCAATTAAGAGTAATAAAGTCAGAATTGCAAGATAAAGTTGCAACAACCTTTTTTATTTTTTATAATTAAAAAAGTACCTCACTGACCTCTTTCCTTGTGGAATAAACCCAAAACCGATGATGAGGAAGGCCATGATGCCGAGGCTGGTCAGCAGAATGAAGACCAACAAGCGATCTGACACACACACACACACACACACACACAGACAGATGTTTAGAGCATGAGCTCAACCTTCACATGTGACAGACGGGTCAATGCCTGTGTGTGAGTGTGTGTGTGTGTACCGGACAGAGTTTTGCCGATGACGCTGATGTTGATGGACTCGCTCCATGCGCTCCAGTGTTTGCTGTTTCCGGAGCGGCACCGGACCATGAACTCATACTTTCCCACCGGCAGACCCAACAAGTCAACATGAGGTTCCCGCAAACGCTCCTTCACCTACGGACACACACCACCGTCCTCAATCTTACTTAAAGAGGCTTTTCTCATAAACATTTCTAGAATTATTGTGAAACACTTTACAATACGGCTGCACTACTATGCATTAATTCACGCTTAACTAATGCACAGATAATTATGAGTTAATGTATGATTCATGAAGAACTAAATAATCTGGCCTCTAAAATTGCTATAAAATCAAAGCCATGTGTCTAGCCAAGCTGCTAAAAGGATTTAAAGTACCGATTCCATGGTAACACAATGTCCAATTTCAAAACCGTTTTCAGAGGATGGATTTTGAGTGTTCAAGCTTTCGATTGATGCCTAATTGATGAGGATTATGATATTTATGTGCATAATTGTGTTCCCAGTTGTTGTCCTAAAAGCGAAGGCCGTACCTTCCATGTGTCGGGCTGAGCGAGGTTTCTGTAGCGCAGCTCGTAGACCAGCGTAATCCATCCCTCGCGCACCAGAGACGCGATCGGGAACATCCAGGACAGCGTGACGGAGCGGCAGGATTCACAGTGGCTCTCGTTCAGCATGATGTAGGACAGGTTAAAGGGCGGGTCGGTCTGCACTGCAGACGCAAACACACCAGATCATGATTAATGAGGAGGATGAGCTCCAGAGAAACCGGTTTTCCTATCTACCTCTTTATTACTGTGAAGCTGCTTTGAAACAACTGTACTGTCTAAAGTGCTGTAGAATAAAGCTGATTGACAAGCTGTGAAGCTCTGCATTTAGGCTGCAAATCAACCTTTAAAAATAAAGGTTTCAAAGGTTGTTTTTTTTAAAGCGATGCCATAGAACAGTGTTTCCCAACCCTGCTCCTTGATGCACCCCAACAGTGCACATTTTGGATGTCTCCCTTTTGTGACCCATATATTTCTGGTCTTGGAGTCTCTACTAACGAGCTGATGAGTTGATTCAGGTGTGATCGATTAGGAAGAGTTGGAAAATGTGTAGTGTTGGTGTGCCTCCAGGAACAGGGTTGGGAAACACTGCCATAGAAGAACCATTTTTGGTTTCCCAAACATCCTTTCAGTAAACAGTTCTTAACTCTTTCCCTGCCACTGACTGAATTTCCCAGCGATCCGTGTTTTCACTGTTATGCGGTATTACACATCTTCTGAAAGAGTACAAAATCTCCCGATTAAAACACAGGACAGGAAGCAGAAACGAGCGATAGAAGCATTGCTGACGCACATGTAAATTATAACGCGATCATCAAACTTTAAACAGCATCTAAATCAAAACTGCCGAACGTTACTGAAGAAATGCTGAACCCATTAGGAGGAAACGACTGCGACTCGATCTACTCCATCTGTGTGTATGATCATCGTTCTGAATCCCATTCGGATGAACACTTTGACAAAAACACCATTTTCACACATTCAAGTGTTGATCAAATATAATGAATGAAGCTGGAATAAAAGCTTCTTTCTTTTGATATATTGCATGTTCAGATATTTATACGGCAAAATATTCTGGTTTGGTGAAAAGGATCAAAAATGCTGGTGGGGAAAGAGTTAATAAAAACATTTTTTCTCTTAGTGTGAAGAACATTATAATAATCTTAAGAACCTTTTGTGCAATGGAAAGATGTCATGGATTATTATTAAAGGTTATTAAAGGTTAAGTGGGTAAATCCCAATAAAGAGACGTTATTTGTAAGAGTGTAGGGCAGGACAAACACACACTCCTCAGTGTGGACAGGAGGACGTGATGTCCTGTACCTATATCGGCCACGTCCAGGCAGTGTCTCTGCGAGGTCCGCGGGCCCGAGGCCGTGTGAGCCGTCACGGTCATGCAGTAGATCTGCCAGACCTGCGTGTGTCTGGTGTCGAAGAAGCAGCTGTTGGTGCCGCTGCTGGTGTAGTCGGGACAGTCCTGAGGAGCGTCATCGCTGCGGAGATCACATGACCACATCACTACACATGACTCATGACGGCACTATATATAGACTATCATCTGGCGGGAGTCTCACCCCGTCCTGTACTGAAGCGTGTAGGTGATGTTGTCCTGCCCCTCGATGGGACGCCACCAGCAGCTGAAGTCCTCCATGTTGGGCGATCGGCAGCGGTGAATGAACGGCCTGGTGCCATCTGAAATACACACACACACACACACACATGACTGATGATCTCCAGTGATGGAAGCACTTTCAGGATCTGAAGCTGTCTTTCAGTTAAGGCCCGTTTACACCCATAGCGATTTCTACATCAGTGTGATATATAACGCACGATGTTATTCGGTTTATTATTAGCTATTATTATGTATACACTATATTGACAAAAGTATTGGGACACCCCTCAAATCATTGAATTCAGGTTTCCAATCCCTTCCATGGCCACAGTTGTATAAAATCAAGCACTAGGCATGCAGACGCTTCTACACACACTTCTGCATGCACAAAGCAGGTCCATAAAGACATGGATGAGGAGTTTGGTGTGAGGAACTGGACCTCGACCCGATAGAACAGCTTTGGGAGACTGAGAGCTCCTCGCCCAACATCAGTGCTGGACCTCACTAATGCGCTTCAGGAAGAATGGGCAAAAATTCCCATAATCACACTCCTAAACCTTGTGGAAAGCCTTCGCAGGAGAGTTGGAGCTGTTATAGCAGCAGAGGGAGGCCGACTCCATATTAAACCCTACGGATTATCATGTGCATGTAAAGCCAGGCGTCCCAAAACCTTTGCCAATATAGTGTATATATATGGTTATGTAATTATTTAAGATATTTCTACTCATATAGATCCTTTATTGGCATGGAAGCCCACTGAACCTGATAGTGGGCGGAGTCAGAGCCGAATGTGAGTTTGATTGACAGTCACATGCAAGCCCTGAACATGAGCAGATTTGCTCATCTCTCCTCATCTGACTCTCACACAAGCGCGTGTTCATCAACGGACACTAACTCAGTTATTATACAGCTAAACACAACAACACTACACACTCCATTCAGCAGTTTTCAAAGGCATCTGGCTCATTTCCGTCGGTTTGAGATTATGACATGTGGGCTAATGCTAGCAGCTATGCTAATCTGATTTAGCCGTTACGCATTCCTACAAAACACGGACACAAAGAGTGTGTTGTGATTGAGTCATAAAGCAGTTAAAACCGGCTTAAAGGTTCAGCAAAGTTTATAAAGGTCATACAGAATCACTTAAGAAGCTGTTAGCTACAGTGACAGTT
>JARWKJ010000005.1:22500-27500 GCA_029959095.1 Rhinichthys osculus | reverse complement strand
ACTACACTACACAATACTACACTACACTACAATACTACACTACACTACACTACACTACACTACACTACACTACACTACACTACACAATACTACACTACACTACACTACACTACACTACACACTACACTACACTACACACTTCGATTTGGTGCAACAACAAAAAAAGAGATTTGGACAAAAATACACAAAAATACAAAAATGCACTTTTGACACATCTGGCAAAATCTGAGATGATTAAGTTCCTTCTCTTGTGTGTGTGTGTGTGTGTGTGTTGAGCTTCTCTCGTGTGTGTGTGTGTGTGTGTGTTGAGCTTCTCTCATGTGTTTGTGTGTGTGTGTGTGTTGAGCTTCTCTCGTGTGTGTGTGTGTGTGTGTGTGTGTGTGTGTTGAGCTTCTCTCATGTGTGTGTGTGTGTGTGTGTGTGTGTGTGTGTGTTGAGCTTCTCTCATGTGTGTGTGTGTGTGTGTGTGTGTGTGTTGAGCTTCTCTCGTGTGTGTGTGTGTGTGTTGAGCTTCTCTCATGTGTGTGTGTGTGTGTGTGTGTGTGTTGAGCTTCTCTCATGTGTGTGTGTGTGTGTGTGTGTGTGTGTGTTGAGCTTTTCTCATGTGTGTGTGTGTGTGTGTGTGTGTTGAGCTTCTCTCGTGTGTGTGTGTTGAGCTTCTCTCATGTGTGTGTGTGTGTTGAGCTTCTCTTATGTGTGTGTGTGTGTGTGTGTGTTGAGCTTCTCTCATGTGTGTGTGTGTGTGTGTGTGTGTGTGTGTTGAGCTTCTCTCATGTGTGTGTGTGTGTGTGTGTGTGTGTGTGTGTGTTGAGCTTTTCTCATGTGTGTGTGTGTGTGTGTGTGTGTGTTGAGCTTCTCTCGTGTGTGTGTGTTGAGCTTCTCTCATGTGTGTGTGTGTGTGTTGAGCTTCTCTTATGTGTGTGTGTGTGTGTGTGTGTGTGTGTGTGTGTTGAGCTTCTCTCATGTGTGCGTGTGTGTGTGTGTGTGTGTGTGTTGAGCTTCTCTCGTGTGTGTGTGTGTGTGTGTGTGTGTTGAGCTTCTCTCATGTGTGTGTGTGTGTGTGTGTGTGTTGAGCTTCTCTCATGTGTGTGTGTGTGTGTGTGTGTGTTGAGCTTCTCTCGTGTGTGTGTGTGTGTGTTGAGCTTCTCTCATGTGTGTGTGTGTGTGTGTGTGTGTGTGTGTTGAGCTTCTCTCATGTGTGTGTGTGTGTGTGTGTGTGTGTGTGTGTGTGTGTGTGTGTGTGTGTTGAGCTTTTCTCATGTGTGTGTGTGTGTGTGTGTGTGTGTTGAGCTTCTCTCGTGTGTGTGTGTTGAGCTTCTCTCATGTGTGTGTGTGTGTTGAGCTTCTCTTATGTGTGTGTGTGTGTGTGTGTGTGTGTGTGTTGAGCTTCTCTCATGTGTGTGTGTGTGTGTGTGTGTGTGTGTGTTGCGCTTCACTCACCCTCCTGCAGGGCGGCGCTAGAGGCGCGAGTGGACGAACTCGAGGAGACCAGCGTCCAGTGCAGAACCAGCAGAAGAACACACAGCATCACGAGCCCTGCAGAACACACACACACACACACACACGTCAGATACACACTTCACTGAGAAATACTGAGACACACACACACACACACAAAAAAAACAACATCACGAGCTGGCGACCAGAGCCCTGCAGCGCACACACACACACACACACACACACGTCAGATACACAACATTTCACGCATCACGAGCCCTGCAGAACACACACGTCAAGATACACACTTCACTGAGACACACACACACACACACAGCATCACACGCTGGCGACCAGAGCCCTGCAGCGCGCCGCGCACACACACACACACACACACACACACACACACACACACACACACACACACGTGTCCTCTCATGGTTAGTCATGAGACGCATCACAGGACACAGTCGTCCGTCGCCTGTAGACACACACACACACACACACACACACACACACACACACACACATTAACACACATTAAGCACATTTAGTTGGAGAGGAAAAATCATTTAAATCCTGTTAGTCTCCTAATGTCGTTTGGTTCACATTCATTCAAGATCAAATCACATTAAAGCGTTCGTTCACCCAAACATGAAAACTCTGTCATTAATGCCTCTCCCTCGTGCCGACCCGAGCCCGTCAGACTCCGCTCATCTCCGGGACACAGTTTAAGATATTTTAGATTTAGTCTGAGAGCTTTCTGTCCCTCCATTGAACATGTGTGTACGGTATACTGTCCTCGTCCAGAAAGGAGATAAAGACATCATCAAAGTAGTCCATGTGACATCAGTGGGTCAGTTAGAGTGTGTTGAAGCATCAAAAATACATTTTGCTCCAAAAATAACAAAAACTACGACTTTATTCAGCATTGTATTGTGTTCCGGTTCTGTTTCTGTCATTAATGACATTTTTATTTTTGGGTGAACTAACCCTGTAATTCCCTCATAATCTCCACTGCAGCTTCAGCTCTTTCTCTCAGTGTCTGAAACGCTTCCATCGAGGATTCAGTCCTCTAAGCCCCGCCTCTCTGAGAGCTGCTCTGCTGTGATTGGTCAGAACGCTCATTATCATATCTGAACCTCAGCTCTTGATCACAGTGATACGAACAGTAACGATGGCGTGGGTTTCACCGTATCAATCTCAGAAAACAGCGTCTCCTCGACACGAACAACACGAGCCGAACTCTCCCAGTCTCAGATACACTACAGTGTTAGAGGGCGGGGCTAAGAGACGCTGCTCAGCCAATCACTAGTCCCTATAGTGCGTTAGAGTGCACTATATCTGCAGCGAGCGAACGACATGAAGCGAGCGACCTCGGCTTCGTCACGCGCACTGATAAAACTCCTTTATTAAATAATATTAACAGCAATAACAATCATAATGACTTTATTTTGTAATTATATATACTCAGATGACGTGGTCGTTGAGTTTCCTCAGGCCAACATTATGATTTCATTCGAATGAATACGCTTCCTATAATATTAACAAATATTTTTAAAACATCCACCAAATTATCATCTCTTCCGTTCAGTTTAACGAGTTAACAACAACGCCACGAATTATTAAAACACATGGCTGTCAGTAAAACACATTAAACTGAGTTAAGGCCGAAATAATATATTTTAATAAAAAATAATAACCCTTATTAATATAATTTAATTTAATAAAATTTAAGTGGGATTCAACATTTTTGAAGAACAATATTCATTCCCTCAGCACTCCCATTACACACCTAGTTAATTTATCGGTAAAGCAATCAATTTTTCCAACTTCCTGGAGAGATGCAGTGTTAGTTCCGGTCTTCAAGGCAGGGGAACCCACTGATGCTGCTCATTACAGACCCATCAGCATTTTGCCGGTGACGTCAAAAATTGCAGAAAAGGCGGTAACCGAGCAGTTAACTGACTTTTTACATTTTGAACAAATACTTCATCCAATGCAATTTGGTTTTAGAAAAAAATATTCGCCTGAAATGGCTACTTGCTTTTTTGTTGAAAAAATTAAATTAAAACTAGACAGTGGGAGTGCTGTAGGAGCTGTTTTTTTGGATTTAAAAAAAGCTTTCGATACAGTAAATCAATGTTCTTCTGTCTAAATTGTCCAATTTTAATTTTTCTGATGCTGCTATGAAATGGATGGAGTCCTATCTTACCATGAGAAGACAAAGTACCAGCGTTGGGAATAAAATGTCATCTTTTAGTAGCTGTACTGTTGGCGTCCCACAAGGCTCAGTTTTAGGCCCTTTGTTATTTAGTCTATATGTTAACGACTTGCCATTAGTATGTCCTCAAGTTGATACTCAAATGTATGCAGATGACACGGTCATTCTGGCACATGGAAGAGACAGATACGAAGCGGCAACCAAATTAACAGTAGCAATGGCTAACATTGCCACATGGCTTTCTGAGTCTTGCATGACGCTAAACGTCAGTAAAACCATGTGTATGTATTTTTATAAAAGGAAAAATGAAAATCAGCCAGATGTCGTTGCAAATGGGAAAAAATCAGGGTTGTGTCACACTTTAAATATCTGGGAGTTACTCTTAATTCACAGTTGTCTTTTAAGAAACATATAAAGCAGGTTTGTAATACTGTTCAATTTAATTTAAGAAGTTTTAGACACATCTGTAATCAGTTACCTCTAGATGCTGCCAAGTTGTATATGTATTCAATGATTGTTTCACATTTTACATATTGCATTACAAGTTGGTCACAAACCGGAAAAACAATACTTGCTCCATTACAAACGCTATATAAACAAACTCTTAAAGTATTGGATAAAAAGCCATCAGGTTATTATCACTACTGCAATATCATTCGAAAGCATAAACTTTTAACTTTTGAAAATTGTATGTGTTTTGCTAATGTTTGTTTAGTGTATAGAATATTTAATAATTTGGCTGAGGAGTTTATAATATTGCTCTCAGATAGGCGGAGAACAGCTCGGGCGTCCAGTAGAGGTCACTGTGCAGCGCAGACGGACTGAGTTTGGCGGATCAGCCTTCTCTATCAGAGCCTCAAGCACTGGAATTCAGTCCCAGAAGAGATTAGAGACATTAGTACATTCACTTGTTTTAAATATAAAGTAAAATTATGGTTAAAATCTATACAATCATGTACCCATTAATCATGTGAAACTTGTTGTCTGAGAGGCGATTTGTGTGATGATGTTTGTTGGATTGTTGATTGTATGTTTTTCTTTCCTGCCGAGGGACTACAGATGAAATTTAGCTTGTAGCTAATTCTGGTATGGCTGAATGCCATACACTGTCCCTGTAAAAAAAATAAAAAAAAATAAAATAAATAAAAATATTACAATAAAAAATGTAATCTATATAATATTGTCTCAATATTTTAATGTTTTATTCAAGTAATGACTAATAAAAAAAGGTAGAAAAAAACTCATAAAACTAGCATGAAGTACAAGTTAAAGCAGAAATCAGAAAGCTGTCAGTAATCTCAGTCCTCTCGCATTGCATTCTGGGAAATAGTGCTTCAGC
>JARWKJ010000005.1:17500-20000 GCA_029959095.1 Rhinichthys osculus | reverse complement strand
TTTGTCCCACTTCCCCCCCATCGTGTCCATGAAGAGTGAAGATTACGCTTCTGTCCCTAATCGGAGCGGATCGGGGTCAGGAGAGCAGATCGGGGTCAGGGATGACCTCTCGTCAGCTCACCTCAGTCGACAGATGGACGTCTACAGTCCAGATCTCGGTTAATTAGCTGGTCAATAAGCTGCTTATGAGGTCATAATGAGACAAACTAACACATCTCATTTACACACACACACACACACACACACACACAGCATCATCTCTGCAGACGAAACCATTCACACTGAATCAAAGTGTGTGTACATTATCCTCTAGTGACATGACAGATCAGTGTTGATTAACACTGGATAACCCAGACTAATCCTGACTAATCCTGACTAACCCTGACTAACCCTGACTAACACTGACTAACACTGACTAACACTGGATAACCCTGACTAACACTGACTAACACTGACTAACACTGGATAACCCAGACTAACCCTGACTAACCCTGACTAACACTGACTAACACTGACTAACACTGACTAACCCAGACTAACACTGACTAACCCTGACTAACACTGACTAACACTGACCAACACTGAATAACACTGACTAACACTGACTAACCCAGACTAACCCAGACTAACACTGACTAACCCAGACTAACACAGACTAACCCAGACTAACACTGACTAATCCCTGACTAACCCTGACTAACACTGACTAATACTGACTAATCCAGACTAACACTGACTGACCCTGACTAACACTGACTAACCCTGACTAACCCAGACTAACCCAGACTAACACTGACTAACCCAGACTAACCCAGACTAACCCAGACTAACCCAGATTAACCCAGACTAACACTGACTAACCCAGACTAACCCAGACTAACCCTGACTAACCCAGACTAACCCAGACTAACCCAGACTAACCCTGACTAACCCTGACTAACACTGACTAACACTGGATAACCCTGACTAACACTGACTAACACTGACTAACACTGACTAACACTGGATAACCCAGACTAACCCAGACTAACCCAGATTAACACAGACTAACCCAGACTAACCCTGACTAACACTGGACAACCCTGACTAACACTGACTAACACTGACTAACACTGACTAACACTGGATAACCCAGACTAACCCTGACTAACCCTGACTAACACTGACTAACACTGACTAACACTGACTAACCCAGACTAACACTGACTAACACTGACTAACCCAGACTAACACTGACTAACCCTGACTAACCCTGACTAACACTGACTAACACTGACTAATCCTGACTAACACTGACTAACACTGACTAACCCAGACTAACACTGACTAACACTGACTAACCCTGACTAACCCTGACTAACCCAGACTAACACTGACTAACACTGACTAACACTGACTAACACTGACTAACACTGACTAACCCAGACTAACACTGACTAACACTGACTAACCCTGACTAACCCTGACTAACCCAGACTAACACTGACTAACCCTGACTAACCCAGACTAACACTGACTAACCCTGACTAACACTGACTAACCCTGACTAACCCTGACTAACCCTGACTAACCCTGACTAACCCTGACTTACCCTGACTAACACTGACTAACCCTGACTAACCCTGACTAACCCAGACTAACACTGACTAACCCAGACCAACCCTGAATAACCCAGACTAACCCTGACTAACCCTGACTAACACTGACTAACCCCGACTAACCCAGACTAACCCAGACTAACCCAGACTAACCCTGACAAACACTGACAAACACTGACAAACACTGACCAACCCTGACCAACCCTGACTAACCCAGACTAACCCAGACTAACACTGACTAACCCAGACTAACACTGACTAACCCAGACTAACACTGACTAACACTGACTAACACTGACTAACCCAGACTAACACTGACTAACACAGACTAACCCAGACTAACACTGACTAACCCCGACTAACCCAGACTAACCCCGACTAACCCAGACAAACACTGACAAACACTGACAAACACTGACAAACACTGACCAACCCTGACCAACCCAGACTAACCCAGACTAACACTGACTAACACTGACTAACCCCGACTAACCCCGACTAACCCAGACTAACCCTGACAAACACTGACTAACCCAGACTAACCCTGACTAACCCTGACTAACACTGACTAACACTGACTAACACTGATCAACACTGACCAACACTGACTAACCCTGACTAACACGGACTAACCCAGACTAACCCAGACTAACACTGACTAACACTGACCAACACTGACTAACACTGAGTAACACTGACTAACCCTGACTAACCCAGACTAACACTGACTAACCCAGACTAACACAGACTAACCCAGACTAACCCAGACTAACACTGACTAACCCTGACTAACCCTGACTAACACTGACTAACCCTGACTAACACTGACTAACCCTGACTAACCCAGACTAACCCAGACTAACACTGACTGACCCAGACTAACAAAGACTAACCCAGACTAA
>JARWKJ010000005.1:0-12500 GCA_029959095.1 Rhinichthys osculus | reverse complement strand
GACCCAAACACTAAACACACACACCGCCAGCCTGTGTACATGACCCAAACACTACACACACACACCGCCAGCCTGTGTACATGACCCAAACACTACACACACACACACACACACACACACCGCCAGCCTGTGTACATGACCCAAACACTAAACACACACACACACATCGCCAGCCTGTGTACATGACCCAAACACTACACACACACACACACACACACACACCGCCAGCCTGTGTACATGACCCAAACACTACACACACACACACACACACACACACACACACCGCCAGCCTGTGTACATGACCCAAACACTAAACACACACACCGCCAGCCTGTGTACATGACCCAAACACTACACACACACATCGCCAGCCTGTGTACATGACCCAAACACTACACACACACACACACACATCGCCAGCCTGTGTACATGACCCAAACACTACACACACACACACACACACCGACAGCCTGTGTACATGACCTAGAGCATCGGTTCCCAACAGGGGGGTCCCGGTCCACACGGGGCCTCAGTGAGCTCTGTGGGGGGTCGCGTCATATTTTTAAAGATTTGAGCAATGAGCATTAAATAAAAGTCCTTAACTTTTTTTCTATTCAAAATTTACAAAATGTATATAATGAGCGAGTTCATCATGAATCCATTTTCCAATCTGTGTGGATTTATCCTGTCTTTGTCTTATCCTGAACCACTATGGTCCACCTATAATAAGTGTTTACATTGGGACTTTTTTACACTGGTTCGGACCGCTGCCGCTGCGGAGGAGCCCAGTGCCTGCGTGACTCGTCATAGACGTACACAGAGAGAAGTAGTTCCGGCTACAATGTTCTTCCGAAAGACGCATTATTCTGTTAATAAATGCAAGTTTATTATTCGCTCGCTATAGCGCCAAAAGCGTAAAAAATAAAGCCTCACATTGATAAAGCCTCACAAATAACATGCAAGTATGGAGGCCACAGACAACATTCATTTGGTAATAGCCTATATTCTTTCTTTTTCTTTACCTACACACCAGTGTGAATATTTTTGTTTTTGCATTTCAAATAGGGCCAATTTATAGGCTTCTCCTAGGCTTACATTTTTTAATTACAAAGGGGCTACTGATGTTTTTGTTATTGTATTTTCAATATTATAGGCTATTATTTGTGCATAAACATACCGTTTGTTTGAAAAAAAAAAAATATTTTGTCATCCTTGCTACAAGCTTACAAGAGCGATAATATCATTAAATGTGAAGGGGGGCCCTACAATATTTTCTTGGGAAAAAGGGGGTCTCAGACAAAAAAAGGTTGGGAACCACTGGCCTAGACTACCAAACACTAACACAATGAGCTGGCATCTGTACCCAAGGTTCTCAACGGTCGATATCAATGAATGATATTTTAGAATCTGAGCAGTGAGAGTTCTCCATAAATTATGTTTTATTAACAAGGTTTGGGAGGAGCAGGTGCAGATATTTAACCCAATTAGCACAAGTGGAGATCAATCAGTAATCACCTCAGGACAAGATAAATAACAGCAGAACCCACCGTTGTTCCTTGACAGTTTATCAGCATCCCTCCTCCACCCCATCTCCTCACTTTAGTTCCATCTCCTCTTACCGACAGGAGTGCTCTGAGCCTCCGCCCGGACAGATCGCACAACCTTAAGCTTAATAATTATATTTGATGTGAACTCATGAAACAAGTCAAATGCACATGACACCTCAAATAGTGTAACTGTTTTTAACTCACTCACTCACTGATCTGAGTGGAACATTGAGAGGTGTAAATGAGGAAAACAAACTGACCTTTACTGTCCCACTGGACGCTTGATCAACAGAGGCTAATGAAGATCTCAGATATAAACACTATGACATCATCACATCATCATCATCATCATCATCATCACATCATCACATCATCACATTCATCACATCATCGTCACATTCATCACATCACCGACGCTTCAAACACTGAATCACTGCTCAACTACCAATCATGTGCATTACAAATATAACCATTTGCAAACATTGAGTGTTTTTACTACGAGTGTGTCTTCTTCTGCTTATGCTGTAAACACAGGAATATCATGCAGTCATGCGTATCCTCTGCATCACTGTATACAGAAGCGTCCTCATCCTCAGAAACAGAAACACAGACCGACACGAGACACAGCGTCTGAACATCGGAGGTCCGTTATCTGATTCAAGCTCATAATAATGTTATAAATAGTTTGCTGTCTGTCGTCACCTCACCTGATGTTAAGAGTGAAACCAGTGCAGAACTGCTGGTGTAAACTGCATCCTTCATATTCTGAGCAAACCCAGGAAATATGATGATGTGTGACTATCTGCCGACTCACTGCTTCCGTCTGTAACTGAACGAAGCCTTCGTAACACACAGCTAAAGCCACATCATCATATCTACATGCTCAGCGTTACAGCGTGTCACATGATCATGTTCAAACTCGTCTGACACCTAACCTCATTTGTTTGTGCAGCAATCCTCTAACATCGAGAAGATCCTCTAACATCGAGAAGATCCTCTAACATCGAGAACATCCTCTAACATCGAGAACATCCTCTAAAATCAGGAACCATCCTCTAACATCGAGAAGATCCTCTAACATCGAGAAGATCCTCTAACATCGAGAAGATCCTCTAACATCGAGAACATCCTCTAACATCGAGAACATCCTCTAGCATCGAGAACATCCTCTAACACGAGAACATCCTCTAACATCGAGAACATTCTCTAACATCGAGAACATCCTCTAACATCGAGAACATCCTCTAACATCGAGAACATCCTCTAACATCGAGAACATCCTCTAACACGAGAACATCCTCTAACATCGAGAACATCCTCTAACATCGAGAACATCCTCTAACACGAGAACATCCTCTAACATCGAGAACATCCTCTAACATCGAGAACATCCTCTAACATCGAGAACATCCTCTAACACGAGAACATCCTCTAACACGAGAACATTCTCTAACATCGAGAACACCCTCTAACATCGAGAACATCCTCTAACATCGAGAACATCCTCTAACATCGAGAACATCCTCTAACATCGAGAACCTCCTCTAACATCGAGAACACCCTCTAACACGAGAACATCCTCTAACATCGAGAACATCCTCTAACATCGAGAACATCCTCTAACACGAGAACATCCTCTAACATCGAGAACATCCTCTAACATCGAGAACATCCTCTAACATCGAGAACATCCTCTAACACGAGAACATCCTCTAACACGAGAACATTCTCTAACATCGAGAACATCCTCTAACATCGAGAACATCCTCTAACATCGAGAACATCCTCTAACACGAGAACATCCTCTAACACGAGAACATCCTCTAACATCGAGAACATCCTCTAACATCGAGAACATCCTCTAACACGAGAACATCCTCTAACATCGAGAACATCCTCTAACATCGAGAACATCCTCTAACATCGAGAACATCCTCTAACACGAGAACATCCTCTAACACGAGAACATTCTCTAACATCGAGAACATCCTCTAACACGAGAACATCCTCTAACACGAGAACATCCTCTAACATCGAGAACATCCTCTAACACGAGAACATCCTCTAACATCGAGAACATCCTCTAACATCGAGAACATCCTCTAACATCGAGAACACCCTCTAACATCGAGAACAACCTCTAACATCGAGAACATCCTCTAACATCGAGAACATCCTCTAACATCGAGAACATCCTCTAACATCGAGAACACCCTCTAACATCGAGAACAACCTCTAACATCGAGAACATCCTCTAACATCCTCTAACATCGAGAACATCCTCTAACATCGAGAACATCCTCTAACATCGAGAACATCCTCTAACACGAGAACATCCTCTAACATCGAGAACATCCTCTAACATCGAGAACATTCTCTAACATCGAGAACATCCTCTAACATCGAGAACATCCTCTAGCATCGAGAACATCCTCTAACATCGAGAACCTCCTCTAACATCGAGAACATCCTCTAACATCGAGAACATCCTCTAACATCGAGAACATCCTCTAGCATCGAGAACATCCTCTAACATCGAGAACCTCCTCTAACATCGAGAACATCCTCTAACATCGAGAACATCCTCTAGCATCGAGAACATCCTCTAGCATCGAGAACATCCTCTAACATCGAGAACATCCTCTAACATCGAGAACATCCTCTAACATCGAGAACATCCTCTAACACGAGAACATCCTCTAACATCGAGAACATCCTCTAACATCGAGAACATCCTCTAACATCGAGAACATCCTCTAACATCGAGAACATCCTCTAACATCGAGAACATCCTCTAACATCGAGAACATCCTCTAACATCGAGAACATCCTCTAACATCGAGAACATCCTCTAACATCGAGAACATCCTCTAACATCGAGAACCTCCTCTAACATCGAGAACATCCTCTAGCATCGAGAACATCCTCTAACATCGAGAACATCCTCTAACATCGAGAACATCCTCTAGCATCGAGAACATCCTCTAACATCGAGAACATCCTCTAACATCGAGAACCTCCTCTAAAATCAGGAACCATCCTCTAACATCGAGAACATCCTCTAGCATCGAGAACATCCTCTAACATCGAGAACATCCTCTAGCATCGAGAACATCCTCTAACATCGAGAACATCCTCTAGCATCGAGAACATCCTCTAACATCGAGAACATCCTCTAACATCGAGAACATCCTCTAGCATCGAGAACATCCTCTAACATCGAGAACATCCTCTAACATCGAGAACCTCCTCTAAAATCAGGAACCATCCTCTAACATCGAGAACATCCTCTAACATCGAGAACATCCTCTAACATCGAGAACATCCTCTAGCATCGAGAACATCCTCTAGCATCGAGAACCTCCTCTAACATCGAGAACATCCTCTAACATCGAGAACATCCTCTAACATCGAGAACATCCTCTAACACGAGAACATCCTCTAACACGAGAACATCCTCTAACATCGAGAACATCCTCTAACATCGAGAACATCCTCTAACATCGAGAACCTCCTCTAACATCGAGAACCTCCTCTAACATCGAGAACATCCTCTAACACGAGAACATCCTCTAACATCGAGAACCATCCTCTAACATCGAGAACATCCTCTAACATCGAGAACATCCTCTAACACGAGAACATCCTCTAACATCGAGAACATCCTCTAACATCGAGAACATCCTCTAACATCGAGAACACCCTCTAACATCGAGAACATCCTCTAACACGAGAACATCCTCTAACATCGAGAACATCCTCTAACATCGAGAACATCCTCTAACATCGAGAACCTCCTCTAACATCGAGAACACCCTCTAACATCGAGAACATCCTCTAACATCGAGAACATCCTCTAACATCGAGAACCTCCTCTAACATCGAGAACATCCTCTAGCATCGAGAACACCCTCTAACACCGAGAACCATCCTCTAACACGAGAACACCCTCTAACATCCTCTAACATCGAGAACATCCTCTAACATCGAGAACACCCTCTAACATCGAGAACATCCTCTAACATCGAGAACTTCCTCTAACATCGAGAACACCCTCTAACACCGAGAACCATCCTCTAACATCGAGAACATCCTCTAACATCGAGAACATCCTCTAACACGAGAACACCCTCTAACATCCTCTAACATCGAGAACATCCTCTAACATCGAGAACACCCTCTAACATCGAGAACATCCTCTAACATCGAGAACCTCCTCTAACATCGAGAACACCCTCTAACACCGAGAACCATCCTCTAACATCGAGAACATCCTCTAACATCGAGAACCTCCTCTAACATCGAGAACATCCTCTAACACGAGAACATCCTCTAACACGAGAACATCCTCTAACACCGAGAACCTCCTCTAACATCGAGAACATCCTCTAACACGAGAACATCCTCTAACACGAGAACATCCTCTAACATCGAGAACATCCTCTAACATCGAGAACCTCCTCTAACATCGAGAACACCCTCTAACATCGAGAACATCCTCTAACACCGAGAACATCCTCTAACATCGAGAACATCCTCTAACATCGAGAACATCCTCTAACATCGAGAACCTCCTCTAACATCGAGAACACCCTCTAACATCGAGAACATCCTCTAACATCGAGAACATCCTCTAACATCGAGAACACCCTCTAACACCGAGAACCTCCTCTAACATCGAGAACATCCTCTAACATCGAGAACTTCCTCTAACATCGAGAACACCCTCTAACATCGAGAACATCCTCTAACACCGAGAACATCCTCTAACATCGAGAACCTCCTCTAACATCGAGAACACCCTCTAACATCGAGAACATCCTCTAACATCGAGAACATCCTCTAACATCGAGAACATCCTCTAACATCGAGAACATCCTCTAACATCGAGAACCATCCTCTAACATCGAGAACCTCCTCTAACATCGAGAACATCCTCTAACACCGAGAACCATCCTCTAACATCGAGAACATCCTCTAACATCGAGAACATCCTCTAACATCGAGAACACCCTCTAACATCGAGAACATCCTCTAACATCGAGAACCTCCTCTAACATCGAGAACATCCTCTAACATCGAGAACCTCCTCTAACATCGAGAACCTCCTCTAACATCGAGAACATCCTCTAACATCGAGAACATCCTCTAACACCGAGAACCATCCTCTAACATCGAGAACATCCTCTAACATCGAGAACATCCTCTAACATCGAGAACCATCCTCTAACATCGAGAATATCCTCTAACACGAGAACACCCTCTAACATCGAGAACATCCTCTAACATCGAGAACATCCTCTAACATCGAGAACCATCCTCTAACATCGAGAATATCCTCTAACACGAGAACATCCTCTAACATCGAGAACATCCTCTAACATCGAGAACATCCTCTAACACGAGAACATCCTCTAACATCGAGAATATCCTCTAACATCGAGAACATCCTCTAACACGAGAACATCCTCTAACATCGAGAACATCCTCTAACATCGAGAACATCCTCTAACATCGAGAACCATCCTCTAACATCGAGAACATCCTCTAACATCGAGAACCTCCTCTAACACGAGAACATCCTCTAACACGAGAACATCCTCTAACATCGAGAACATCCTCTAACACGAGAACATTCTCTAACATCGAGAACATCCTCTAACATCGAGAACCATCCTCTAACATCGAGAACATCCTCTAACATCGAGAACCTCCTCTAACACGAGAACATCCTCTAACACGAGAACATCCTCTAACACGAGAACATCCTCTAACATCGAGAACCTCCTCTAACACGAGAACATCCTCTAACACGAGAACATCCTCTAACATCGAGAACCTCCTCTAACACGAGAACATCCTCTAACACGAGAACATCCTCTAACATCGAGAATATCCTCTAACATCGAGAACATCCTCTAACACGAGAACATCCTCTAACATCGAGAACATCCTCTAACATCGAGAACATCCTCTAACATCGAGAACATCCTCTAACACGAGAACCTCCTCTAACATCGAGAACATCCTCTAACACGAGAACATCCTCTAACATCGAGAACACCCTCTAACATCGAGAACATCCTCTAACATCGAGAACCTCCTCTAACATCGAGAACACCCTCTAACATCGAGAACATCCTCTAACATCGAGAACATCCTCTAACATCGAGAACCATCCTCTAACATCGAGAATATCCTCTAACACGAGAACATCCTCTAACATCGAGAACATCCTCTAACATCGAGAACATCCTCTAACACGAGAACATCCTCTAACATCGAGAACCATCCTCTAACATCGAGAACATCCTCTAACATCGAGAACATCCTCTAACATCGAGAACCTCCTCTAACACGAGAACATCCTCTAACATCGAGAACATCCTCTAACATCGAGAACATCCTCTAACACGAGAACATCCTCTAACATCGAGAACATCCTCTAACATCGAGAACATCCTCTAACATCGAGAACCATCCTCTAACATCGAGAATATCCTCTAACACGAGAACATCCTCTAACATCGAGAACATCCTCTAACATCGAGAACATCCTCTAACACGAGAACATCCTCTAACATCGAGAACCATCCTCTAACACGAGAACATCCTCTAACATCGAGAACATCCTCTAACACGAGAACATCCTCTAACATCGAGAACATCCTCTAACATCGAGAACATCCTCTAACACGAGAACATCCTCTAACACGAGAACATCCTCTAACATCGAGAACATCCTCTAACATCGAGAACATCCTCTAACATCGAGAACCATCCTCTAACATCGAGAACATCCTCTAACATCGAGAACATCCTCTAGCATGAGCCCGGGGAACATCATGTTCTGCTTTGCATGAAAGTTTATTTCTAAATCACTACAGCTTGTTTGTTAAAGTCACCAGTCCAGTGTTGCAGTGTTGCAGTGTTTAATCCTTAAAGCTGCCGTCGGCAACATTTTTTTGAGCATATTCAGTGAAATCGACACTATAATCGGACAGAACAACATAAATAAAGTGGTTTTAGAAAAAAACCCGAGCTTCTAACTACAACTGGAGCTTGTTATTTGTTTTGCAAAAATCCACAGCTCCCGGTTCATCATGTCCAATCAGCGCAGGGGGGTGTGAGATCTGACTGTCAATCACAGATCGGGCACACGCCACCCCTCGCGCACGTTACAATCACATGCACACGCCTGAAGTTCGCGGAAGTTCGCGCAGTAACGAAGAGTGATGGCGGAAAATCAAGTAAGCTCATTTAGAGTATAAATGACGTTAGCAAATGCAATCTATCGGTACATTAGCCAGGACAGCATACCTCCAAATACTCCATGGTGTTGATGGATGCTGATGAGACGGGCGCGTTCCAGGGCTCTCAAGTTTTGAAGACAGGTAAGAGTGACACCCAGCCGACGGGGGGTTGGATACATTTTTGTCATTGGTTGTTGCGTTAAATCTTACCCAGATACAATAGTGCTATTTTCTGATTGGCTATTGTGTAGCTCGACGAACAACACCAGAGGAGACGCGCTTGATTCATGCCGGTTCCACAGTGAGAGCGGCGCGGCCAGAGTTTTGGGCGCTGCGGCATATTAAATATATTACAAATAGTTTTTCAGCGTGAGAAATACAATGTGTGGCGGTAGAGCGTGACAAAAGACCGAAATGAGTGACTGTCACGCTCAATGCGTGACACTTGAGAGCCCTGGCGTTCACTGAAAATCTGGTGCACACGCACTGACGAGCATGAACTGGGTGGGAGGGTATCCGTTGATAGTGGGGGAGGGGCATGAGAGTTGTAAGCATTCAAAATTTTCCTAAATCCACTCAATCTGCCAGACTTGCCGACTGGAGCTTTAAAGTTACCATGAAATCAAAATGGACAATAATAACTTCCCACATCTGTTCTCTTCTCTAATGATGTGGGCGGGGCTTTAACCTGTCACTCACATGAGATCAGCCAATAGCAAACCACAACCATCCAATCATCTCCAGTCCCCACAAACACAATCAAGCCCCGCCCACATGTGTTCTTGTTCCTGAAGCGTTTCACTCGGATATACGACACAATAGAGGAGAAGACCAGAGCAACTTCAGTTTCATGAGGACTTTAAAGGTCGCAGGTCATCGTGAGCGTGACATATTTTGTTCATCCTGGAACAACGTTTCTGTCCAAAAATATAGTCCTAATTTTATCCCTCGTAAAGTATCTGTTAAATCAGAGGGAATGGCGGTGAACACACTGATGCAGGAGCAGCTGACACCGGTTAACTCTTAAACTCTAAACGTGTCCCTCACATCTGATTGGTTGATTGGAATGTGGATCCAGAAACGTGTTGTACGGGCTGAGGCTGTGTTGTTGATCCAGGAACGATTAGTCGATAAGTGACGTCTACAATTTTAATATTTTTACAGGTGGTTAAAAAAAACATCAAATAATAATAACAAGCGAAATGAAGGCCACTATTGTTGATAGCTTGTGCAAACCACTGTCATTAACATGTTTTAAGACTTCATCAAATGACAAATCTGCTGTCAGAATCCACAGATTATTCACTATACAAATATTACTTGCATAAAGTAAATTAGGTACAATATCTGCTACTTCTGATTAAAAATATGCTTTTGTCAAATACAGCAGCTACTAATTCGATTTTTCCACAATGTGTGTAAACAAGAGGAAGGCGACAGATCTCATGATTTGATCAAATCTTTCTGATATCAGCTGTGAATGAAGAGATCACAGGAACGGAGGAAAGCTGAGAGAAAACAGATGCAAAGGAAAATTCTGCCATTTTATTTCAAATAATGTGCACTGATGAACAGCAGGAGCATGAATTACAGAAGGACATGTAGAATGAAGTGTATGGATTTCAAGTCGACTTTAAATTCCGCTCACTCAAGCAATGAGTTAGAAATGGGGAGAGGTTAAGTAAGTGTAAGAGTGTGTGTGTGTGTGTGTGTGAGAGAGAGAGAGAGAGAGAGAGAGAGACTCATGACACAAGGTGTGTGTTTGTGATTGGCGTTATCTGTGTCACACAAACGCGTGTGGGTCTTGATCATACAACGACCCCTGACGCGTGGATCTGCGTGACAGTCGTGTAACACACACACACACACACACACACACACACACACACACACACACACACACACACACTCTCTCTCTCCTGATAACTGTGTTAGTTGTGAGGTTTGCGTGTCGGTCGCTCCTCAGAAACTGGACGACAGCGCAAAGACAGAGAGCGAGATTCGACTACAACAGTTGCATTCACACACACACACACACACACACACACACACAGTTTATTACTGAGGACTTCAACGTTAATGATACTCGCCTGCATCTAAACCAAATCCTCACACACACAAACCTGTTGACATTATTGCATGGCCGATAAAACACAAGCCCTATGTGTTTTCGCGTTTTTAATATTCACTTATCAAACTTTGATGACTTAAATACCTTCATTCATATGAGATCTGATGACGCATTCTTTCAATGAACAAAAACATACGAAAATATAAAGA
Source organism: Rhinichthys osculus (assembly GCA_029959095.1). Classification (NCBI taxonomy): domain Eukaryota; kingdom Metazoa; phylum Chordata; class Actinopteri; order Cypriniformes; family Leuciscidae; genus Rhinichthys; species Rhinichthys osculus. The sequence continues at coordinate 1,420 of JARWKJ010000005.1, read as the reverse complement.
GAGAGATCGACCGAAGCCGTTCAGATCTGTACAAACAACCACCGCCAACAGTAAACATGATGGGTTCATTTATTATATGTAGTACTAGCCTATTATTTAATGTACACTGTGCCTATAACAATTACCAGATATTATATTTATTTTGGATTAACAGCTATCAGTTCTGTCGTTCAGAAAACAAGGACAAATCAATTTTCACGCAACTTTAGATGAAATAACGAGACTAATCGACCGACATTATCAGAATCTCAATGGAAACGCATGTAAGATCTTGTATTCTGCATTATAAAACACAATAACACACGAATATCGAATGCGCTCAAGTGCAACAAAAAGTATCGAACATCAATTTACGATAATCAATCCAAACAAATCAACGTCACCAAGTTCATGAAGCGTGTCGGCTTTTCTTCAAATGTTAAAGCTCATTTCTAGGAAAGAGTGCCTGTACCTTATAGATCCTGGAACACGTTTCTGGTTTGCCTCGAATCCGCGATCCTCGACCGCGAGCGACACCGACGGCGCAGAGATCGCCCGGTTCCGGCTCTGGCTCTTCACTTCAGATGATCGGGGGATCCGATGTTGCTGGTCCAGATCCGAGCCGCTTCTGAGCCGCTCCTGAGCCGCACTTCTGATCGCTCCTCCTGATCGCGCGTCATCATCCCGGCGCGCGCGCGTTTCCACCGCGATGGGGATGTTTCGACGCGAGACTCAGATCATGCAACGCGACGCGTTTCACAGCAGATCCTCGTGTATTTAGACTGGACTATTCGAGCTAAAGCGCAAAGAAAAGTTCGAGTAAGAACACGACTCCGCACTCGCGCTCTGACACGTGACCGCGCACACCGGGGCTAGTTGTCACAAACACTACTTGTTTTCTCTAGCAGTTTCAAACATATTGTTTTCCAACCGTCTTGCGTTTGTGAATTAATTCTGTTCTGAAATCATATTCTTACATTCAGACAAGAATCACTATAAAGATATAAAGACAGAGCTGTTCACCGGAGAAAGCTTTCACCTGTTTTCTTTATGGTTTTTTACACAACTCGTTTTCTTTTGACTGTTTTTTCATTTTGTGTGTGTTACTCCTTCATGAACTGAATGCTGCCTGTCGTCTTGACTATAAGAGTTAGACATAAATAAACGGACCCCAAGAAATATAGATAGCATATATAGCCGGTTCTCCGCTGTAACTGTACATTAATGGAGTATTGTTGATCAATACCTGTCCTGAAATGACTCTGAAACTGAGGACAAATGAGGAACTGAATCAAATGGATTTTTATTATATAATCGGAGCGAATCGAGATAAACAGCCTTCCAGAAAACATCTCATGAACTGCTGAAATATGTTTTACTGAAGCCATTGTGGAGCAGAAAGAGCTGAAACTACATCATGAAATCATTCTGAAGCTTTCAG
>JARWKJ010000399.1:0-18760 GCA_029959095.1 Rhinichthys osculus | reverse complement strand
AGTCCATGGGCCGCCCCAATTGTCTTGGTCCGTAAGAAGACGGGCTCTTGGAGATTTTGCGTGGATTATCGCAAGTTGAACTTGGTCACCAAGAAGGATGCTTTCCCCCTGCCTCGGATCGAGGATTCCCTTACAGGACTGACCAACGCAGCCTGGTATTCCACCCTTGACTTGGCGAGTGGCTACTGGCAGGTGCGGGTGGAGGAGCAAGATCGAGAGAAGACCGCCTTCACCACCCCCTTTGGCCTGTTTGAGTGGGATCGTATGCCCTTCGGGCTCTGTAACGCCCCTGCGACCTTCCAGAGGCTGATGCAGCGATGCCTGGGAGGGCAGCTGATGGACTCCACCCTGGTGTACCTGGATGACGTGATCGTCTATTCCCCCGACTTTGACACTCACCTGTTACACCTGGAGCAAGTCTTCCGGGCTATGGAGCGGTATGGACTGAAGCTCCAGCCAGGGAAATGCCAGCTCCTTAAGAGGGAGGTCCAGTTCTTGGGGCATCGGGTGAGCGCTGCGGGAGTGGCTGTCGACCCGGAGAAGGTGTCCGCAGTGCAGGACTGGGTTCCACCAAAAACCGTCAGGCAGGTGTGGTCTTTCCTGGGATTCGTCGGCTACTACCGACGCTTCATAAAAGACTTTTCAAAAATTGCGAAACCCCTGAACCAGCTGTTGGCCGGATCTGGCTCTCCACGCAGTCGGAGTTCCCCCACGATTACTTGGGGCCCAGAGTGTGAGATCGCCTTTCAGAGGCTGAAGCAGGAGTTGCTGCAGGCCCCCATTTTGGCTTATGCCGATTTCACCCGACCCTTTGTACTATATACCGACGCTAGCAATAGCGGACTGGGAGCCGTACTGGCCCAGCGACAGGATGGAACAGAGAGGGTTATCGCCTACGCCAGCCGGAGTCTCCATCCAGCAGAGCGGAATGACGCCAATTACAGCTCTTTTAAAATCGAGCTGCTGGCCCTGAAGTGGGCTTTGTGTGAGAAGTTTAAGGACTACTTGTGGGGAGCTGAAGTCTTGGTGGTGACCGACAACAGCCCATTGCTCCACCTCCAAACCGCAAAGCTAGGGGCGGTGGAGCAGAGGTAGGTGGCCCAGCTAGCCAATTTCAACTATCGACTGCAGTACCGACCAGGCCGCGAACACATAAATGCGGATGTCCTGTCACGATTACCACCGGCAGGGGAAGGGGGAACCCCAGGACCAGAATCAGAGGAAGGGCTGATGGTAGGGATAGTGGAGGCACCCGGAAGGCAATCGGAGGGAGTACCGGCAAGTTGGGGATGGGACCCCCACCGATGGAGGGAGCGGCAGGAGCAGGATGAAGGGTTGGCTTTCCTGCGGATTTGCCTGGAGCGGAACAAACTCCCTGGGGCGGACGAACGACGGGAGCATCCTGTGGGATTGAAGAAGCTTCTGGGGCATTGGAAGCGATTAAAGTTGCAGGAGGGAGTAATTTGTAGGACTGTCTTGGACCCACGAGATGGCATATCAGGTGGTGGTGCCTGAAGCCCAAATCCAGCCATTGCTCCAGGCCAACCACGATCGGCTAGGACATCAGGGCCCAGGAACGAACGGTGTCACTGCTGCGCCGGCACTTTTTCTGGAGCGGGATGGAAGATTCCGTAGGGAAGTATGTGCAAGGATGCCCTCGCTGTACGCTGTTCAAGTCCCGACGAAACGTGAGGGCCCCCATGGTTCCGGTGAGGCCCAGAGCCCCGTTGCATATGGTGGCTATGGACTTCTTGACCTTAAGTCGCCCAACGGATCGCTACCAGAACATCCTTGTAATCACTGACTTGTTCATCTAGTATGCCTGGGCCATACCGACTTTAGATCAGACTGCTACCACTACTGCCAACGCCCTGTGGAGGCACGTCTTCCAGCCCTTTGGATGTCCCGAAACACTCCACTCGGACCAAGGGCCGAACTTCGAGTCCCGTGTCATCCAAGAACTATGCCAACTGTACGGATGCAGGAAGACCCACACCACCCCATACCATCCACAGGGAAACAGGGGGTGCGAGCGTTTCAATCAGACGCTTTTGAGTCTACTGGGGACTCTGGATGCGGATCACCAGGGGTACTGGACGGATAGCCTCCCGGCCCTGGTGCAGGCCTACAATAACAGCGTCCATAGCACTATGGGTTATGCCCCTGCTTACCTGATGTTTGGGAGACATGTGTGTCTGCCCACAGATCTGCTACTGGGGACAACAGCGGCTGAGGCCCCCGCTACTACCACCGAATGGGGACACCATCGCCAACTTCACTCTGCGTATGAGAAAGTGTCCAAGCACCTCGACGTGGCCGCCAAGAAGAACAAACGTCTGTATGACCGTACTGCCCGAGAGGCCCCCCTGTTACCCGGAAAACGGGTGCTGGTGCGAGATAACCGGCGCCAGGGGAAGGGGAAGCTTAGTGACCGGTGAGAAACCATGCCGTATGTGATAGAGCAACCACAGAGGCCGGACCAGCCCGTCTATACCATTCGGCCAGAGGGGAAGACGGGCCCCGTGAGAATCCTGCTCGAAACTTGCTTTGCCCTTGCCCCAACTATCCGCAGCAAGAGACGGAGGCGCCGCCAGCACCTGTGGCCCCTGCACCACCCTGGGTGGGTTGGGCTGTGGCCCCTAGAGCCCCTACTCCTGAACCAAGGGAGGAAGAACCCGTTATCCCAACTCGACACTCCCAACGGGAGACCCGAGGAGTTCCTCCTACCAGGTACGGAGAATGGGAGTCTGGAGCCCGTTCTCGGGACTAGAACGGATCCGGTGGGGGAGGGTGTCACCGGGTGAACAAACCGGGAACCAAAAAATGGTTGACTCGTTTCCAGGGGAAGAAATGCTGGTGTAACACCGGGCCGGCTCTGTTTTTACCTGTCATGGCCGCCGATCATAACAAGCGCTAGCTGAAGCCAGTAAGTAGCGCTTCATTGAAGCATGTGGCCTGGAAGAAAGCAGTATAAAGAGAGAGGCTTGAATCACAGTAAGGGAAAAAGAATGCTCTGGCAGTAGGAAAGCTCCACAGGAGTGCTCGAGTGGAATGTAGCGGCGGCAGTGAGCGGTGACAAGTGCAGAAAGCAGAGGTTTAAGACCTAATCGGTGTTCTATGTTGAGTCCCTCGAGACATGCTCATTAAGTGAGTCTTTTGAAAGAAACCACGAACAGCAACGCAACAAAGTAAGTGAGAAAACTTCACAGAGGAAGAAGGAGAGTGACTGGCAGAAAAGAGAGTGGAAACCCGCTGCAGGATTCCCGCGATTCACCGAGGAAAAGTTAAGTGCACCCTTTCTATGGTTCACCTTTTGGAGAAAGACACATGTAAAGATTGCCATCACCAGTGTACGACTAACCTGTGTTTGTGGGCAGTGTGTGTTATCCTGTTGACAGTAACAGTAGCGGCTGGGAAGATCGCTGAATCCATGTTCATCTTCTGAGTCTACTATTCTTTGGTTCATCCATCCTATGAAGAAAAGAGAAACGAGTTGATTAATCGCTGTGAAGATAGAGTGAGTTTGCAGTGTCTGAAAGAGTGAACTAAAAACGTGTGGTGATTTACAAGAGTGATTTATGCACGAGTGTGGTGAGATCAAACAACTGTGTTCTCTCTGAGTTCCTGACGGATGAAATTGATCCATAACTCTGAAGATTCTTTGGAATTGATCTGTTCCCTTAGCTGTGTCCAGGTCTCTGGGATTGTGTGTATGATGCAGAGGAGAACAGCTCAACACACCTCTGTTACCACCGTTCACGAGCACTGTACCCCACGCCAAAGAAGGTCCAGCCCCCTGATTTCTCCCAACGGCGCCGTTCTAATCCACCCAGAACGAGAGCGAAGGCTGGTAAAGTACCCCGTCGCTGTCTTCAAAGCCACTGCCTGTTCCATGAGCTTACTCAACGAGTCTGACGACGAGAGAAGTCACTGTCTTTCCCACGAGCTTATGCAACGAGTCTGACGACGAGAGAAGTCACTGTCTGTCCCACGAGCTTATGCAACGAGTCTGACGACGAGAGAAGCCACTGCCTGTTCCACGAGCTTATTCAACGAGCCTGACGACGAGAGAAGTCACTGTCTGTCCCACGAGCTTATGCAACGAGTCTGACGACGAGAGAAGTCACTGTCTGTCCCACGAGCTTATGCAACGAGTCTGACGACGAGAGAAGCCACTGCCTGTTCCACGAGCTTATTCAACGAGCTCGACGACGAGAGAAGTCACTGTCTGTCCCACGAGCTTATGCAACGAGTCTGACGACGAGAGAAGTCACTGTCTGTCCCACGAGCTTATGCAACGAGTCTGACGACGAGAGAAGCCACTGCCTGTCCCACGAGCTTATTCAACGAGTCTGATGACGAGAGAAGTCACTGTCTGTCCCACGAGTTTATTCAACGAGTCTGACGACGAGAGAAGTCACTGTCTGTCCCACGAGCTTATTCAACGAGTTTGACGACGAGAAGGGCCATTGCCCGTCCCATGAGCCATCAGGAGAGGGATATACTTACTCTAGCTAGTCCATAAAAATAAAAAGCGTCCATTCAGTAATCGGGCCGCGGGGACTCGGACGGGGGTTGGCAGACGGGGGGGTCGGCCGACGCCGTAGGCCGACCCTCCCCGGGCGCCCGACCCACGCGGGCAGGGTCGGGGTGACCCGACGGGAGTGCCCCGAAGCCCGAGGCCACCCGAAGCAGTTCTGCCTTCGTCCTTGGTGGGGCGCCACACATGCCCCGTCCCACTAACCCACTATTTGTCCGATTGACCACTAGAGTGACCAGACCCAAGTCCCACTAACCCACTATTTGTCCAATAACCCACTATATGGCGGAAAAGCCCCCCCCAATCCCACGAACCCACTATTTGTCCAATAACCCACTATATTGGGCAAATGTCACGGGACCACCCCCCCCCCCCCCACTCCCGGGCCACGCCCCCGTCCCACGAACCCACTATTTGTCCAATAACCCACTATATGGCGCAAACTTCCCGTTGACCCCCCCCCCCCATCCCACGGACCCACTTTTTGTCTAATAACCCACTATATTGGGCAAACTTCCCGCTGTCCACAAAGCCACTATTTGTCCAATAACCCACTATTTTTGAAAAGTACTAACCCCAGCCTTCATGCAAAAAGCTGCAATCGGACACAATCCCACCTGCCATCGATTGAATGGGGATATTCAGACAGTTTCTTTGATAGACATTTGAATTAAAGTTCCTGTCATGATGGTAACTATTTGACTGCACTCAGCAGGCCACCCAGAGTCCATAACACCCAGTGCCATCCCATAATTCCACTGTCCGAGAAGCCACTATTTGTCCAATAACCCTCTATTTTGAAAAGTACTAACCCCGGCCTTCATGCAATAAGCTGCAATCGGACACAATCCCACCTGCCATCGATTGAATGGAGATATTCAGACAGTTTCTTTGATAGACATTTGAATTAAAGTTCCTGTCATGATGGTAACTATTTGACTGCCCTCAGCAGGCCACCCAGAGTCCATAGCACCCAGTGCCATCCCATAATTCCACTGTCCAAGAAGCCACTATTTGTCCAATAACCCCCTATATTTGAAAAGTACTAACCCCGGCCTTCATGCAATAAGCTGCAATCGGACACAATCCCACCTGCCATCGATTGAATGGGGATAGTCAGACAGTTTCTTTGATAGACATTTGAATTAAAGTTCCTGTCATGATGGGAACTATTTTACTGCACTCAGCAGGCCACCAAGAGTCCACAGCACCAAGTGCCTTCCCATAATTCCACTGTTCACAAAGCCACTATTTGTCCAATAACCCACTATTTTTGTAAAGTGCTAACCCCGCCCTTCATTCAATAAGCTGCAATCAGACACAATCCCACCATACATAGGCCCGAATTTTGAACGGCTATAACTCGGCGACCAAGCCGCCTAGAGGCACCAAACTCAGGTCAGAGTAAGGTCCCCAGGGGCTCTCTCCAACGCACCCTAGCCTGTGCTTCTAGCTCCCCCACGGTCCGAGATACGGGGCCCAACAGGAAAGGGTGCACTTCAGAAGGAAGGGTCCCAGAAGCTCGGGACTCTGGGGTCTGAGAGGGCCCCTAGGGGCCCCTCACCACCCCAAAGGACGATCCGCTGGGACTAGAAATTTCCGAGATATTGACCGTTTTGTCCAAAAGACCCTTATGTATAAGTGGGTGTATCTTGGGGGTGGAGCCGAGTTGGAGTTCCAAACTCCGGGTGTGAAGAAGGGCCCATGGGGTCCCTCCAGACCCCACCGTCCCCAGCTTCTAGGTCCTTCCGGTTCCGAGATACGGCCACTTCCTGTCCAGTTTTGACCGGGTGTATCTCGGGAACCAAGCCGACTTGGAGCTCCAAACTCTGGGTGTGTAAAGGTACCCATGGGCCCCCCAGGAACCCAGAGGGTGGAGCCCAAAGTCGGCTTGCTTCCTGAGTTATGCCCGGTCAAAAAGTGCTAAGAACTAAGTCGGGTAGAGCAACTGTCCGCGAAGCCTATATTTGGTACAATGGAATAAATGCTACGTGGGATCATCCCAAGAAGCCACTATTTGTCCAAAAACCCACTATTTTTGTAAGATGCTAACCCGCCCTTCATTCAATAAGCTGCAATTGGACACAATCCCACGTGCAATCTATTGAATGGGGATTCAGAGAGTTTCTCTGATAGACATTTTAATTAAAGTTGCTGTCACGATGAAAACCATTTTACTGCACTCAGGGGCCTCCCCTGAGTCCGTAGCACCAAGTCCCATCCCATAATTCCACTGACCGCGAAACCACTATTTTTACAATGGAACAAATGCTACGTGGGATCTGACAGTTTCTGTGATAGGCAATTTTTTAAAAGTTCCATTCTTGATAAAAACTATTTTACTGCATTCAGGGGGCCCCCCAGAGTCCGTAGCACCAAGTCCCATCCCATAATTCCACTGACCACGAACCCACTATTTTTTACTATTGAATAAATTCTACGTGGGATGTCCATAGCTCTGGTCAGGAAGGGTCTAGAGCCTCCATTTTTGCACTCAGGTCTAAGTCCCATCACCCTCTATCAGAATCCAGAGTTTCAAGAAGATTGGAGAAACTCAAAATCTCGACCCGAAAAAAACGGACAGGGGTACCGGTTTTTTCGGGTCGGAAAAAAAGGTTTATCCGATCTTCTCGAAACTCTGGATTCTGATAGAGGGTGAAGGGACTTAGACCTGAGGGCAAAATGGAGGCTCTAGACCCTTCCTGACCAGAGCTATTGACATCCCACATAGGATTTTTTCAATGGAAAAAATATAGTGGGTTCGTGGACGGTGGAATTTTGGGATGGTTCTTGGTGCCACGGACTCAGGGGGCCCACTGAGTGCAGTAAAATAGTTGTTATCATGATTTGGAACTTCCATTAAAATGTGTTTCACAGAAAATGTTTCCCATCCCACGTAGCATTTATCACAGTACCAAAACCTGATTTCGTGGACACCCATTTTAATGCAAACTAAACACTGAAATGACTTGAAAATTAGTTTGATGTGTTCAGTGGAGTGTGCTTAGTACAGTAGAGGTGGTTGGGGCTGAAAAAGTAGTTTTTAATCATCTGGAAATCAAGTTGGAGACATGGGTGACAGCCATATAACCACTGAACGTATGGGAATGTTTGTTTTTCACGAATATCTCAGAAACAACACAGCGAAAAAATTTCAAACTCGGGTCGTCTGTAGGCCTCGAGGAGCCCTATCCAACGAGGCCACCCCCGTCCCCGAGGGCCTCGGGGCCAGGGAGTTAGGTCCGGTCAAAGGCGCAGCTTTGTCGGCTTATATCTCGAGAACCCCTGGCTCAATGTTCCCCAAACTCTAATAGATCGTAGTGCTGGACGGGGCCTTTCGAATGAGCCCACCCCCGAGGTCCAACTCGCCCTAGTCCCCGAGTTATAGCCGTTCAAAGTCGGGGGCCCCAGCGAACGGCGATCCGCTAGGGGCGTCCCTGCGGCCCGCCACTGCCCTGGTTCGAGTAAGGGCCCCCGTGGGACCTCCTCACCCGAATTTGAGCTCTCTGGGTCTTCGCGTTCCAGTTTTCGCTTAGATGAATGTGTATTTTCATCTACATCTCTGGCCCCCGGGGGCCCACGGGGCCGTGGTTGGTCTCAAAGTAAAGGTCTCGTCCCCCTCTAAACGAGATACAATTTTGGTGTCCGTAGGACCCAGTGGGACATCACAAAAAATTAATACGTCGCTGCTCATCAGTCACCAAGCACAATCAATGGCCTCATCACGAACGGGGGTCGGGAAACGTTTAGAAAGCGGCTAGGGCCCTCAAACTCGGGGGCCCCACTCAAGGACGGGAGACGACGGAACTCGCCGAGTTTCGGGCTCCTGCGACCTTCCGTCTCCTTACGGGAGCGCGTTCCGTCGGTTTGACCTTTTTGACCCCGTGACGGGTTTTTCACCCTTTCGACCACCGAACGAGGCCCCAGGGCCACCAAACTTTTAGGGCCGCACCAGGGGGCCGTGGCGAGAAGGAAAATGGCGCCCCCTAGTCGATCGGACGTTTCTAAGCGGCGTCCGCGAAACCACTGTGGTGATTCATTTAATGGGCGAGTGGGATTTTCATGGAAAGGTCCCAGGGGCCCCAAATTCGGCACGGTGACCCCTGGGCCCGCCCCGAGCGACGTACCGAAAGCACCGGGCCCTCGAGTAAAGGCAAATATATTTTAGCCTCTATGCAAAATCTCTCCCTCGAGGCTGTTTCACTCTCACACTGAAAGAGCTTTTCAGGCCTTTAAATGATTTGATGGCGGGGGAGGGGCGTTTTTTTGCAAAGGCCCTCGAGTTCCAGGATTCGGGGCCCCGCGTCAGGGGCCCCTGGAGAGTCGGAATCCGAAGTCCCGGGGTGCCACGACCCTCCGTCTGCGTACAGGGGCCGTCCCACGGGCCATTTGCAGGAATGTCGGTTTTGGCCACTTTTTCGGCATTTCAACCCCTGAACGAGGCCCCAGGGCCACCAAACTTTTCCAGGGCATCCCACAGAGTCTCGCTAAACACGTTTCATTAAAATATTTCGAAAGCCTAGCTTAAAAACCACTTTGTCCGCGAAGAAACCATTTTTCCCGCCAAAAAGTGGTTTCGACGACACTCGTTTTTATGCAAACCAAACACCGAAATAACTTAAAAATTAGTGTGATGTGTTCAGTGGAGTGTGCTTAGTACAGTAGAGGTGGTTTAATCAAAAAAAAAAAAAAAAAAATCTCCAGTCACCATCCACATTTTTCAGTCACCATCCACAATGAATGGGCTCGTAACGAACGGGGCGTAAGAAATGCTTAGAAAGCGGCAAGGGCCCTCAAACTCTGGGGCCCCGCTCGAGGTCACCAGACGACGGAGCTCGCCGAGTTTCGGGGTCCTGCGACCTTCCATGTCCGTGTGGCAGCTCGTTTCGTTGGTTTGACCTTTTCGACTCCTGTCAGTTTCAAAATGTGCTTTTTTCACACTTTTTTGACGTTTCGACCCCTGAACGAGGCCCCAGGGCCACCAAACTTTTCCGCCCGCACCAGGGGGCCGTGGGAAGACGGAAAACGTCGCCCCCTAGTCGATCGGCCATTGCAAAGCGGTGTCCACGAAACCACTGTGGCAAAATACATTCATTTAATGGGCGAGTGGGATATTTACAGAAACGTCCCAGGGGCCCCAAATTCGGCAAGCTGACCCCTTGGCCCTCCCCGACCGACGTACCCAAAGCAGGGGGCGCTAGAGCAGAGTCAAATTTTTCTCAGCCTCTGTGCAGAAATCCTCTCTCAGGGCTGTTTCCCTCTCAGACTGAAAAGGCCCTTTCAGGCTTTTTAATTTGTTTCGGGGGAGGGGCGATTTTTTCTAAAGGCCCTAGGGCCCCACGCCTCGGGGCCCCGCGTCAGGGGCCCCTGGAGAATCGGAATCTGAAGTATCGGGGTACCACAACCCTCCGTCTGCGTATAGGGGCCGTCCCACGAGCCATTCAAAAGGCATAGCGGTTTCGCGGACGAGCGTCCCTTTTTCAACCTTTCGGCCCCTGAACGAGGCCCTAGGGCCACCAAGCTTTCCCGCCCGCACCAGGGGGCCGTGGCGAGTCGGAAAACGGCGCACCCTAGTCGGTCGGCCCTTCCGAAGCGGCGTCCGTGAAACCACTACGGCGAATACATTCATTTAATGGGCGAGTCTCCCGCTGTAACATCACCTGCGAGTGACAGCATAACTTTATAAATATGAGTGACTTTTACACTTTTTAATGTCACATTTTGTAATATTTGCATTGGTTTATTTTTGTAATATCGATTATTTTCTTATCCAGTTTTTTTTTTTTTAAACACTGCCTCCTTTGCCTCCTCAGAAGAAATGCCCCTGACTGACCTGAAATAGATATTTTCAATTTATGTTTAATAGTGGAGACTGGCAGACAGGCTGAAGGTTCAGGATGCAGAGGAAGAGTATGAAGCGGGTTTGGCTCGTTGTAATTCCCCTGTGGTAATAAAAAATAAAGTGGGAGGGTAAGAAAGCTCAAACTTTGAAAAGGTCAGTAATCAAAAGTGTACAGATCACTGGCTGGCGAGAACCCAAGCAGGATGCAGTTTAATTAATGGGGCTTATCAGTGCTGGCTTTATGCTGTAAAGCCATGAGCTGGGTTATCTCCTGCATATTATTAGAATGCGATGGACATCGAGCACATGGTTACGATAGGTGGCCTGCACGACAAATTAAACCAGACATGGATGGATACAATGGAAAAGAACCATAAAACATTCTTATATACCCTATTTAAACAATGGGCCATTCTCAAAATACAGTGACAAACATGTCCATGAATTTTAAATCAGGAAGCAAAAAAGCACATTTGACTAAAAAATCCTTCCTTTTCATCTTATGGTATACCCCTTTTATTGACATTTACATTGTACTCATTTTGTTATGTGTTAGTGCAAGGTTCAACAAGGGTGTACAAAAACAAAATTAGAATTCAACAAGAAAGTTTGTTCCTCTAATTAAATTAATTGGTGTCATCGGTGTTAAATCTAAAGTTGTAAGTACTTTATGATGATTCTTTATGGTTAGTATCAAGATCATAGGTCAAGATTATTATCATTTATAATTATAATTATTACAATGGTAGAAAACAGAACTTAATTGAAATAGTCATTTAATGCTTTATTATCACATGAGCACATCTTATGTACCATATATTGTCCCATAACAGTGTTCTCATACGTATTGATTTAACTGATGTAACAGTCTTTTTTTCTCCTTGGTGTTTTTTGTTCTTTTGCAGTTAAGCTGGTGGAGTGAATCTGCAGGTTTGCTGTGTCGGCAGTCGTTTATCACTCCTTTTAAGAAAATGCAGATAGTGACATTTCCCTCTCTCCCTTGTCTTCCAGGTAATTGTCAGAGAGACAAGCTCTGTGGGAGGTGAAAGCTCAGGCCCTTAGTGATGCTTCTGGAACTGTCAAACAAGATTAGCAGATAGTTTTAGGTAATTCATCCATCCAAACGCAATGACTGACTAAAAGGTATGGGTGAGAATATTATTGCTCGCATGTGAAGTAGCGGTATAAGCAGAAAACTGGATGTGCCACATAAACTCATCAGGGACTTTGTTCGAAATTCCAATTTTTGCTAAGTTGGAACATCTAAAATTATATACACAATGGAAGGTTTGGCAGACTTTCACACATCTTTTACACATACTCTTATATTGTAAGGTTTTCACTTAAAGTGCCCCTATTATGCTATTTTAAAAGGTTCCTACTTGTGTCTCCTACAACAGGTTTACAAGCATCAAAGGTCAAAAAAACAATTTGATGTTCTCAGAATATACATTACACATAACAACAGTTTCTCAATGATTCTCAAACGACTCGGTTTCTTTCTTTTTTTTTTTACGTTACTCCAGTTACTCACTGAGAGGCTTTTTCCCAGAGCACGTACTGTTTTCTTTCCAGTCACATTAATGCTTCACTTGGATGTTGGATTGTTTGAACCCAGGCAAGTTTGAGCCCATGTCCATTTACTAACATTTTTTCAAATATATATAAGCCTAGCCTACTGTCACGGTGTGGGTTTTGTGTCTTGTTCCTTGTTCATGTCTGTCACGTGATTCCCTGTTTGTCATGTGATCCTGCCACTTGTCATTTGTTAATTGTTTCCTCAGTGTCCACAGGTGTTCCTTGTCTTGGTTATTAGTCTCCCCAGGTGTCTCGGATTTACCACGCCCCCTTGTTATCTTGTTTAGCTTGTCTGCTTGTGTATTTATACCTCTGTGTTTCAGTTGTGGTTTGTTGGCCGCTGTTGTTTGTAGCTGTTTCTTGTTCCTGTCCTAAGTTCATGTTCTGTTGTTTTGCCCTGGATTACCTGTTTGTTTATTAAATTAATGCTTGCACTTGATTCTCTCCGCTTCACTCCTGCCTCAACGTTACAGAACGACCGACCAAAATGATCAATCCAGCAGCATTAAAGTGTAATCTCCTGCCAAGTAAGCGACTACGCCTAATTCTTATTCCCAGGATGGCTGCCTGCTAAGCTTGAGCCTCTTCGCGTCATGCCTGCCAAGCCTGAGTCTCTTCACGTCACGCCTGATCTTCACGTCATACCTGTTCTGCCTGATCTTCACGTCATGCCTGTTCAGCCTGATCTTTACGTCACGTCGCGTCCCGCCGAGCCTGAGCTGCTTCTCATCAGTCCCGCCGAGCCTGAGCTGCTTATCAGTCCCGCCGAGCCTGAGCTGCCGCACAAGAGACCGGTCGGTCACGTCGTGCCTGCCGCACAAGAGACCGGTCGGTCACGTCGTGCCTGCCGCACAAGAGACCGGTCGGTCACGTCGTGCCTGCCGCACAAGAGACCGGTCGGTCACGTCGTGCCTGCCGCACAAGAGACCGGTCGGTCACGTCGTGCCTGCCGCACAAGAGACCGGTCGGTCACGTCGTGCCTGCCGCACAAGAGACCGGTCGGTCACGTCGTGCCTGCCGCACAAGAGACCGGTCGGTCACGTTGTGCCTTGTCATTTGTTAATTGTTTCCTCAGTGTCCACAGGTGTTCCTTGTCTTGGTTATTAGTCTTCCCAGGTGTCTTGGATTTACCACACCCCCTTGTTATCTTGTTTAGCTTGTCTGCTTGTGTATTTATATCTCTGTTTCAGTTGTGGTTTGTCTGTCGTTGTTTGTAGCTGTTTCTTGTTCTGTGTCCTGAGTTCATGTTCTGTTGTTTTGCCCTTGATTACCTGTTTATTAAATTAATGCTTGCACTTGGATTCTCCCCGCTTCAGTCCTGCCTCAACGTTACAGATGATTTACATTATCATATATTCGCCCATAAAAACAGTACAAAAACAATGGAGCTGCGCACTTGGGTTTATGGCTACTGTAAATTGTACCTGCCAACAGATGACGCTGTTTTCGACACTCTTGATGCTTCGAAACAATCAGAGAAAAGCTTAAAAGATTTAAGAGGTATTGTTGATATGTATATCAACAAACCGAAGTGTATATTTCTAACTTATTGTAGTGCACATGCAGGAACTTTATCAATAACAGTGCATACGTTGGCCGAGCACTAACGTGAATGGCTGATGTACTGTAACATTAAACTTTGTAAAACAAATTTTGCTCAGTCCATCATTACTTAAAGTAGTAAGAACAACATACAATCTGCTTTAATATACACAATTTTAGGTAACAGTGGCCCACAGCTGTTTAGCAGAACTATTTCAGTAAGACAGTAATAATGTGAGTTAGCCAGTTAGACGGAGATCTACACAATAAAAAACACAAAACTACATATTTTGAACACCCGGTAGAAAATATATACATCAATAATCAATCATACTTACAGGTTGTGATTCTGAGGAGCAAGTTACTCCAAATAAACTGAGTACTGACCAGAGGTGGGTAGAGTATCCAAAAACTGTACTTATGTAAAAGTACAAGTACTTATATAAATATTTACTCAAAGCGAAATTAAATGTAATAATCTCAATAGTTACTTGAGAGTAAAAAAGTATCCAATGAAAAAACTACTCTAATAGCTAGTTAGTTACTTCAGATATATATAACAATACAATGACGTTATCATTTAGATAGATATTTAATTTAAATGATTAATATTATCATCATAATTAGATATCTTTGCAGCAAACACAGAAGAGACAAGCATTATTTATGTCATTTCATATTTATTTTTTCCAAAAATCATTGCATGTCCTTTGCTTTGTTTAATAATAATGTATGCAGAGGTAACATGCAGAGTTTTGCATTAAAAGGCATGTAAAGGGAACCATGAAGAATAAAGAGTTAGGCTTGTATAAATTAAGGTTTTTGCTTACTGTTAGTATTTAGTCTATTTTTTGTAATAGTTCCATACAAAGCAGCAGCAGAATTTAGTGAATGACTCGTTTCAGTAAATGATTCAACAACTCATTCACTCAGTCACTGAAAACCCACAACGCTTTATTTACATATAAATGAGGATAGTCAGGAAATTTTGTATTGTTTTTTTATCAGTTTGATTTCAGAAAGTTCATAACGAGTCATTTTTGCAGTCTAGTTCTTTAAGTTTTTTTACTGTGGAAGAAGTTTGTTTTTACTGTATCAAGCTTTATTTGAAACCTTATGATATGACCCCTTTAAACAGCGCTAAATTATTACCTGTTAATCCCATTGATTCCCATTGATTTATAATTAAACCTATATTTTTTGTCCCATATTTATTTTCTCCCAGTATGGCTTGTCCATCGCTTCTTTTATGCATGAACCCTGAAAATTTGACTTTATATTGATTCTTTGTATTACAGATTCCAAAAAGTTCAAAAGACTCCAAAATGTTCCAACTTTGATGTGGCTCACCTTCCCATCTCGATTACTCCCATCTCGATTACTCACTTAAATCCTTTCCTTCCGAATGAATAATAAATCACCTTTAAAATTTGATTCTGGAATATTACACTGAAGCATATTGAGAATCTTTTGCCAGTTTAAATGTGGGTGGATTATCCAACTCTTTCCCGGCGTCTTCACTATGAAAGAAGGCGGGAAAGAGGAACTTAACCAAGAAGATAAACGGGAAACAGCTTTAGAGTCAAATGTCTGATTACTTTAGAAATGGATCAGTTTGCTTACATTTCATTTCGGAGTATTTTTATATGCAATGCTAGGCTAGTGTAAAACTAAGAGTCCTGGTTTTGTTTACATAAAAAGGGAAGTGCAATTAAAGCTTTTTTTTTATTAAAAATGTCTATAATGATCAGTCTTACATATCCTCTCGGCGAATACGTGAGATGACTTGGCTGTAAATTCAAACTCTTCGACCAAACCGCACACACCAAAGCAACTATATATAATTTCAGGCAGGAGTTCTCTGAGTAAAACAGGCTGCTGGGGATGGCGTGTACTGTCAGCATTCATTTGTGCAGCACTATCCCTGCACTGGGCCGGCCCACACCTACAATCTCTTCACATGAATAAAAAATGACATTTCAATTTATCTTTGTTGTTACGTTCTGGCCCTTGCATACTGATTTTCTGTGTTTCAGGGAAAATGAAGCGGTGGAAAAACAGAACAGAAGCTTTCAGGGAACTCACAGTGCTTTTCTTGAATAAGAATCAAACGTTAATCTACCAGTCGGGAAGACGCATTATTGCTTTTTTTCCATTCACATAGAAGGTGTTTGAGATGAGATTGGGCAAATGGTATGTTTTACCATGCATGAAAATGGAATACGTTGAAAGTTACGCACACATTCTAGTGGAGGAAACGTCTGAACCACAGTGAAATGCAGAAATGAAAACTATTACTTCCTTAGATTGGCCATTTGCATTTCTCTTGCTATTTTTGAGGCTATTGAGCCAGTTCTGCTCTTTCATTTATCCCTTCTTCAGAATGAATGGAATGTCCTTTTATCAAATAAATCAACCCTGTGGATTAAATTCTCTCAGGGGACTCTTGCGGTATGTGTCTTGCTGGTTATGAATTCCTGGCAAAGACACAGGTGCTCTTGACCTAACACAAGACAAGTGGTATTCAGAGGCCCAAATTACCGCCTGCCCAAACCAACAGGATCTGCCCCCGCCAAGTCATTTGCATTTATAAAAGAGACACATTAATCAAGGCTTTGTGGACTTGTGCTGGCACATTCATCTTCCTCTCCTAAACAACAAATAATGCACATCAGAATTAAACTACGCACATATGACACATGTATACATAAAACCAACTCATTTGCATTCCATTAGCATACTGAAATGATCCATTTGACACATTCATTTAGTAGAATTTGGTTGGGGGTGGTCCATTATGCTTTTATTGTTGAGTTCAACTGATGATTTTGTGTACAGGCATGATTTGTTGCCCGTTAAGCACTGAACGTTGTAAGCACATTGTGATAAATGTGTCTTTTCGTAAACATGCTTCATTTTATATACTCAGCATTAAGTATACTTTCTGAACTACTGTTATCATTGCATATCTGTGCATGTTAAACTTTATCACTGAACATTGTAAAGATTGATGAGTTGTAGAGTTTTTATGTATTCATTTATTTATTTATATTTAAATTAGTCCTGTCAGAACAATTACATTCTGATAGAGTTAACATCAGTAGCGGCTCCTGGCCGTAAATGTAGGTAAGGCAGACTCTGGGTCTTAGTGCTAGTTTATGATAAACATTTTGTAAGCTTTATATCCTGATCGCTGAACACAGACACACTTGGCAGAATTCTAATGCCCTTGCGTTATTCAGCCTGAGGGTGAACTGTATCTATTGATGATTGACAGACTTTAGTATAGATGACAAACGCATAGAAAGCCAACTTAGAATTGCCTTAATGTAGTATTTATTGCTTTGGAATGTTGTTTTAGAATATTGCAAGTTGTTTAGGAATTCCAGTGAGTGAAAACAAAGTCATATCTATTCTCAGAACAAACATAAAACAAACATAACAGAAATACTGTATATAAAGGCTAGTCTTTCACCCCTAACCGGAGATCAGGAAACTGGAGATCTGGAAACTGTGCATCTGGCCCCTGAGGGGTGCAAGCTCATAGATTCTAGTCTCTCAACAAAATGTATTGATACCATTCTCAATGCTTGGGCACCCTCAACAAGAAAGCTGTATGCTCTTAAATGGCGTATCAATGCTATCTTAACCCAGTTGACTGCCCGGTTGGTCCAGAAGGTCTGAACTCTATTGTAGCTTTTCTTGGCCAAGGACCGCCCAAGAGGAGATTTGACTGACATGTAATGCAACCAATTACGGTTCGTTTTGTTCCGCGTCATGTTTAGTGGTGTGACAATATAATGTCGATGTCCCAACAATAACAGACCAGCGTGCATCTAATACATTTTTCATTCAAGAACGTTGTGCAAGTTTACTGCAACAATGGAGCCTCGAACTTCACATACTCTTGAAAATCCAGCGTTTAGTTGATCCTGGTAAGCACTCATTGTCACAGTTGTAAACACAATGGCTTTTTTCTTCCACAAGGGGTTTTGGCTTCACGGCATTAGTTTCCAGGTGGACCGATAACGAATGCGACACACTCGTCTCCCGGACATTCAACCAATCAGATTGTGATTTCGAAACTCCTGAAGTGTTTCCAGAAAAGTGTACCATATGCATATGCAACAGTCCGTGGGCGTGACTAGTCGCTCCTGGACTGGTCAAGGTGATACTGCACCCTATGCCAGATTACATCCCAAAGGTGCCTTCATTCATATTTCATCCTGTTGTTATTCAAGCCTTCTCCCTTCCACCGTTTGAAACTAAGGAGGAGGAGAGACTTAGCAAGTTACAACCCTAAATCAAAAAAGTTGGGTCATAAAAAACATGTAAAATGTAATAAAATCAAGAATCTGTTATTTGTTCATACTTTTTAACCTTTTTTTAACTGACAAAAGTACAAAGAAAAAGTTCTGCAATGTTTTCAATGACCAACATAATTGTATTTTGTAAAAATGAACACATTTTGATTTTGATGGCTGCACCACACCCCAAAAAAGTTGGGACAGAGACATGTTTACCACTGTGTCACATCACCTTTCCTTTTAATTACACTTTTTAATCATTTGGGAGTTGAGGATACTAATTGTTGGAGTTTTGCTAGTGGAGTATTTGCCCAATCTTGTCTGATACAAGAAAGCTGCTCAACAGTCTGTGGTTATCATTGGTCATCTGTGGTCAACAGTCTCCTTTTCATGATGGGTCATACATTTTCCATAAGAGACATATCTGGACTGCAGTAAACAGGCAGGCACATCCCTTATATTGGTGCAGAGTGTCTAGAAACCACTCAGTTGTAGCACGTGCAGAATGAGGCCTGGCATTGTCTTGCTTCCCAGGAAAGATGCCGTCTTGATGGCAGTTTATGTCTCTGTACAATCCAAATATATGCCTCCATGTCAATGGTACCTTCACAATAGTGCACGTTACCCATACCGTTTGCAATGATGCACCTCAATACCAGGATGGATGTTTGCTATTGCACCTGTCGCTGGTGAAAGTCTGGTTGTCCCTTTCGTCTTTGGGACTGAGAACTCGATTCCATTTTCTCCCAAAAACAAGCTGAAACATGGATTCATCTGACCACAGCAGACATTTCCACTTTCTTCTAGACCAACTGAGATGAGCTCAGAGAACTCGCCGGCATCTCCACATAGAACTGATGTAAAGCTTTCTCCTTGCGTAACAGAGATTCAAGTGGCATTTCTTGATGCAGCGTCAGACTGTGTTCAGTGAAAATGGTATTCCAAATTACT
>JARWKJ010000398.1:0-18772 GCA_029959095.1 Rhinichthys osculus | reverse complement strand
ATCGACCTCTGGGTTATGGGCCCAGCACGCTTCCGCTGCGCCACTCTGCTCGCCATAGATGAGCTCCCATCCACAGGTGTTTTCGAAAGGACTTGCATTTAAGCACACATAAAGTGCACACGAAGTGCCTCTGTCATAAATGAGATCAGGTGAAAACAACAAAGGGTTTTAGCACAGAGATGTGACAGCTTTTCTTCAAGTAGGTACAGAGAATGTTTATAAGTAAAGCTGTCTTAGCAGAGGATGGTTTCGATCCATCGACCTCTGGGTTATGAGCCCAGCACGCTTCCGCTGCGCCACTCTGCTCGCCATAGAAGACCTACCATTCACAGGGGTTTTCAAAAGGACTTGCGTTTAGGCACATGAAGTGCACACGAAGTGCACACGAAGTGCCTTGTCATAAATGACATCAGGTGAAAACAACAAAGGGTTTTAGCACAGAGATGTGACAGCTTTTCTTCAAGTAGGTACAGAGAATGTTTATAAGTAAAGCTGTCTTAGCAGAGGATGGTTTCTATCCATCGACCTCTGGGTTATGGGCCCAGCACGCTTCCCCTGCGCCACTCTGCTGTAAACCACCCCAGATGGGACTCGAACCCACAATCCCTGGCTTAGGAGGCCAGTGCCTTATCCATTAGGCCACTGGGGCTGTTAATACCTGTGCTCATGTGCCCACATTACTTTGGCTTCAGTGACAACAATAGCATTGGCATTTAAACAAGGCCAGCACACAAAGTAATCCGGATGAACGACAACTTCAATAGGCCACTGGGGCATGAATCGCTTGCCCTACTAATTGTCAATCTCATTCAGGTGGCTTAGTCAATGAGGCGTTTTTAAAAGGGCATACACACACAAACACACAGATTTTCTGAACGAACAAGCGAGATGTGGAAGTTGCTCTTTATTGGGATAAAACATGGACATAAGTGAAGATGCCCTAGCAGAGGATGGTTTCGATCCATCGACCTCGGGGTTAGATCAGGTGAAAACAACAAAGGGTTTTAACACAGAGTTGTGACAGCTTTTCTTCAAGTAGGAACAGAGTATGTTTATAAGTAAAGCTGTCTTAGCAGAGGATGGTTTCGATCCATCGACCTCTGGGTTATGGGCCCAGCACGCTTCCGCTGCGCCAATCTGCTCTGGACAACAGACTTGCCATACCCTACTGTTTTCCAATTGACATGCGTTAAGGCACACTTGAAGTGCTCTTCTGTCATCAATTAGAACAGGTGAAAAATGCAGAAGATTTTAGCACACCGCTGAGGCAACTTTTCTTCAAGTAGGAACAGAGCATGTATTTAAGTAAAGAAGGTTTAGCAGAGGATGGTTTCGATCCATCGACCTCTGGGTTATGGGCCCAGCACGCTTCCGCTGCTTCTGTTGATTATACACCCTTTATCACTGAGGGAAATGTGTCATTGCCTGGTTCAAATGAAACGGTGCCAGTGCGTCTTCTTCGAGATACAGGGGCTGCGCAGTCGTTTCTGTTAGAGGGAATTTTACCCTTGACTTCTGAAACCGCTACTGGAACTCATGTACTAGTGCGAGGTTTTGAGATGAGGTTCGTTGAAGTGCCTTTGCATCGCATCCATCTTTCCTCTGCCGTTGTATCTGGTGAAGTAGTAGTTGGTGTTCGTGCTGCACTGCCAGTGCCTGGGATTACATTTATTCTGGGAAATGATTTAGCTGGTGGGAATGTTTGGGGACGGAGTGATGTGGCCGCTCCGCCCATAATAGCTTCAATACCTAGTAAAACTGATGTTGGAAATGGCAAAGAATTTCCTGATTTGTTTCCAGCATGTGCAGTTACTCGATCAATGGCTAAACCATTATCTGAAAGTCAAGTTGAAGTTCCACTGCATGACACCTTCTTTTATACTGTTAATACAGGTGAGTCAGGATCTGATGTGTCTAAATGTCTTGGGCAAAGAGACCTGAAGTCCTGCTCTTCGTTGTCTTCTGACCAGAGAGATTCGACAGCGCTGCAAAGTGACTCTGCGGATACATCTCAGGTTCTGTCCACTCCTGAGAAAACCAATGTTGATCTCTCTGATGGTGATGACTACTCTTTGGCTTCTTTGTTGCAGATTTCTCGAGAGGATTTAATTCGAGCTCAACAAAGTGATGACAGTCTTAGACCTTTATTTTCTGCAGTAGGGTCTAAGAAGTGTTCTGATCCTCTCTCCTCTTCGTACTTTCTTGAAGATGGGTTGCTTTGTCGGACAGTGGTCCTGCGTAAAGATGTTTCTCTAGAACCTAAAACTCAGATTGTGGTTCCTTTTACAGTGAGGGACTCTGTGTTGCATTTAGCTCATCAAGGACTTGCTGGTCATACCGGAGTTCGTAAAACGTACGATCGAGTCTTACGACAGTTCTATTGGCCGAAGGTGAAACGAGATGTGGCAAAACATATTCAATCTTGTCATACATGCCAGATCACCAGTAAGCCAAACCAAAAAGTTCCTGTTGCTCCGTTGCAACCTATTTCCGTCGTGTCCACTCCTTTTGAACATTTGGTAGTTGACTGTGTTGGTCCTTTGCCTCGGTCCAAGACTGGTCACCAATACCTTTTAACCATTATGTGTCAGACTACTCGTTATCCGGCTGCTTATCCGTTAAGGTCCATTACTACTAAATCTGTCTTGAAGGCCCTCACTAATTTCATGTCGACCTTTGGAATTCCTAAAGTCATTCAGTCCGATCAGGGTTCGAACTTCATGTCGAAACAGTTCTCAAAAGCCCTGCGTCAACTTCGAGTAAACCACAATATTTCTAGCGCTTATCATCCGCAGAGTCAAGGAGTCCTTGAGAGGTTTCATCAAACCCTGAAGTCCCTATTAAGGTCATATTGTGTGGAACTCGATGCGGATTGGGAAGAAGGTCTGCCGTGGATGTTATTAGCGATACGTGAGGTAATCCAAGAAAGTCTTGGGTTTAGCCCGAATGAATTGGTGTTCGGACATGTAGTGAGAGGACCTACGGCTGTGTTAGCTGAGGAGTGGCGTATGCCTAAACTGTCTGAAAACATTTCGGATTATGTGAGCGGATTTCGGCGTAGATTATATGAGGCAAGAGCTCTCGCTAAAAAGAAGTTGAGTAAGACTCAACTCAAGATGCGACAACGCTTTGATAGGAAAGCTAAGTTAAGAGAATTTCAGGTGGGTGATCATGTACTCGCTTTGCTGTCCCTACCTGCTAATCCGTTCCAAGCTAAATTTACAGGCCCTTACAGTGTAGTTAAACGTCTTTCTGATAACAATTATCTGTTGAATACTCCTGACCGGAGGAAAAATGTACAAGTTTGTCACAGTAACCTGTTGAAATTGTATACAGCTCCTGTTCATTCTGTTACTGTTAATGTGGTAAACATTTGTGACTCTCTTTCAGAATCATCTTCTCTCTCTCACAAAACGAGTGGGTATTCTTTGGAGAATGCTGATGAGGACGAGGGTTTTCTTTCTCGAGAAAAAGTTGACGGGCGACTTAAAAACTCTGAGATTCTTTTTAACCTGTCCTCTCATCTTTCTTAATTGACGGAGAAAGAGAGGAGTGATGTCACTGAGTTGGTGGTATCATTTCCCTCTCTTTTCCTTGATGTTCCTGGTCGCACCTCTATCATAGAAGATGATATAGATGTAGGAACCTCATGTCCCGTTAAACAGAACGCCTATCGAGTCAATCCTATTAAAAGAGATTTGCTGAAACAAGAGGTGAATTATCTGCTTGCTCATAATCTGGCTGAATCTAGTTTCAGTTCGTGGAGTTCTCCTTGTGTTTTAGTAAATAAACCTGATGGCTCATATCGCTTCTGCACAGATTATCGGAAACTTAATAATCTGACAAAGCCGGACTGCTTCCCGTTACCTCGAATTGATGATTGCATCGATCATGTTGGCTCTGCCTGTTATGTCAGCAAATTCGACCTCTTGAAGGGGTATTGGCAGGTGCCTTTGACTAGTCGGGCGAAGGAATTATCTGCTTTCGTTACGCCTGATGCTTTCCTACAGTATACGGTTATGCCTTTCGGGGTTCGAAATGCACCTGCGACTTTTCAGCGACTCGTAAATCGTATACTGTATGGAATGTCAGGATGTGAGGCATATCTTGACGACATTGTGTTGTATAGTTCATCTTGGTCTGAACATCTTGACCAGATCAAAGAACTGTTTTCTCGTTTAGCCAAAGCTAATCTTACGGTTAATCTCGCTTAGTCCGAATTCGCGAAGGCAACCGTTACCTATTTAGGTAAGATAGTGGGAAATGGTTGTGTAAGACCCATTGAGACTAAGGTCGAAGCTATCTGTAATTTTCCCGCTCCCACCACTCGTCGTGAACTCCGACGGTTCCTTGGAATGGTGGGATATTATCGGAGTTTTTGCGAAAATTTTGCCAGCGTAGTTTCACCTCTTACCGATTTATTGAGTCCGAAGTCGTCTTTCCAGTGGACTGAACCTTGTCAGCAAGCTTTCGAAAATTGTAAGGCTTTGCTGGCGTGTGTCCCTGTTTTAACAGCTCCAAACTTTGCCAAGCCTTTTATTCTTGCAATAGATGCAAGTGCTTGTGGTACGGGTGCTGTTCTCCTGCAGGAGGACTCGAACCAGGTTCAACATCCTGTAAGTTACTTTTCTAAGAAACTTAACCGACATCAACAGGTATATTCTACCATTGAGAAAGAAGCTCTTGCGCTAGTGTTGGCTGTTCAACATTTTGAAATATATCTAGGATCAATTGCTGCACCGATTGTTATCTATACGGATCATAATCCTTTGGTCTTTTTGAATCGGATGAGAAATAGAAATCAGCGACTCATGCGATGGAGTCTTATCTTACAACCTTTCCATCTCGAGATCAAACATATTCGAGGAAAAGACAACGTTATAGCTGACGCACTGTCTAGAGTGTAACGTAATTTTTGTATTGTCCGTTCTTTTCTTTGCATCTCTAGGGCCCAGAGGTGTTGAGGAATGAAGAGAAGACGACGTACCTCTAGATCACCAGAACTTTTATTTTGTTTGTTCTGGGTAGTGCTTAACTGTTTTTTCCCTTTGTTTTGTGTTTTAGATTCGTTGCCGAATCTTTTTTTTTTGTAGGGAGGTGTTACGACCCTGCGTTTCCCTTGCTCGCCTGCTGGGGGCGGTGTTCTTCAGGAGGGCGTGGGAGATTGCACACTCCTGTTACCTGCTTTCGATTTGATTGTGGAGAGGATAAAACCTTGGATTCCACCCTCTCCACGCCAATTCGTCCAGGGGATTGGCAGCCTCTGGAGGAGTCACTTGTTCTTGCGACATTTATATTTGTTTACAGACCATACCAACCTTTTTCTTATTCCCCATCTGGATTATGATTTTGTCCCCTTATGATTTTGAACCCTAGACTTTGTTATCTTAAGTTGTTTACACTTTTGTTGTAAGCTAATAAAACTTCTTGCAAGTAATTTTCTTGTACTTGTATCCCTTTATGTACGGTCAAAACGAGCTGGCCGTAACACTCTTTATTGGGATAAAACATGGACATAAGTGAAGATGCCCTAGCAGAGGATGGTTTCGATCCATCGACCTCTGGGTTATGGGCCCAGCACGCTTCCGCTGCGCCAATCTGCTCCGGACAACAGACTTGCCATACCCTACTGTTTTCAAATTGACATGCGTTAAGGCACACTTGAAGTGCTCTTCTGTCATCAATTAGAAGAGGTGAAAAATGCAGAAGATTTTAGCACACCGCTGAGGCAACTTTTCTTCAAGTAGGAACAGAGCATGTATTTAAGTAAAGAAGGTTTAGCAGAGGATGGTTTCGATCCATCGACGCATCCAAAACTCCCATTCACAGGTTTTTCAAAAGGGCTTGCGTTTAGGCACACATGAAGTGCCTCTGTCATAAATGAGATCAGGTGAAAACAACAAAGGGTTTTAGCACAGAGATGTGACAGCTTTTCTTCAAGTAGGTACAGAGAATGTTTATAAGTAAAGCTGTCTTAGCAAAGGATGGTTTCGGTCCATCGACCTCTGGGTTATGGGCCCAGCACGCTTCCGCTGCGCCACTCTGCTGTAAACCACCCCAGATGGGACTCGAACCCACAATCCCTGGCTTAGGAGGCCAGTGCCTTATCCATTAGGCCACTGGGGCTGTTAAAAACCTGTGCTCATGTGCCCATATTACTTTGGCTTCAGTGACAACAACAGCATCGGCATTTAAACAAGGCCAGCACACAAAGTAATCCGGATGAACGACTACTTCAATAGGCCACTGGGGCATGAATCGCTTGCCCTACTAATTGTCAATCTCATTCAGGTGGCTTAGTCAATGAGGCGTTTTTAAAAGGGCATACACACACAAACACACAGATTTTCTGAATGAACAAGCGAGATGTGGAAGTTGCTCTTTATTGGGATAAAACATGGACATAAGTGAAGATGCCTTAGCAGAGGATGGTTTCGATCCATCGACCTCTGGGTTAGATCAGGTGAAAACAACAAAGGGTTTTAGCACAGAGATGTGACAGCTTTTCTTCAAGTAGGAACAGAGTATGTTTATAAGAAAAGCTGTCTTAGCAGAGAATGGTTTCGATCCATCGACCTCTGGGTTATGGGCCCAGCACGCTTCCGCTGCGCCAATCTGCTCCGGACAACAGGCTTGCCATACCCTACTGTTTTCAAATTGACATGCGTTAGGGCACACTTGAAGTGCTCTTCTGTCATCAATTAGAACAGGTGAAAAATGCAGAAGATTTTAGCACACCGCTGAGACAACTTTTCTTCAAGTAGGAACAGACCATGTATTTAAGTAAAGAAGGTTTAGCAGAGGATGGTTTCGATCCATCGACCTCTGGGTTATGGGCCCAGCACGCTTCCGCTGCACCACTCTGCTGTAAACCACCCCAGATGGGACTCGAACCCACAATCCCTGGCTTAGGAGGCCAGTGCCTTATCCATTAGGCCACTGGGGCTGTTAAAAACCTGTGCTCATCTGCCCACATTACTTTGGCTTCAGTGACAACAACAGCATTGGCATTTAAACAAGGCCAGCACACAAAGTAATCCGGATGAACGACTACTTCAATAGGCCACTGGGGCATGAATCGCTTGCCCTACTAATTGTCAATCTCATTCAGGTGGCTTAGTCAATGAGGCGTTTTTAAAAGGGCATACACACACAAACACACAGATTTTCTGAATGAACAAGCGAGATGTGGAAGTTGCTCTTTATTGGGATAAAACATGGACATAAGTGAAGATGCCCTAGCAGAGGATGGTTTCGATCCATCGACCTCTGGGTTAGATCAGGTGAAAACAACAAAGGGTTTTAGCACAGAGATGTGACAGCTTTTCTTCAAGTAGGAACAGAGTATGTTTATAAGTAAAGCTGTCTTAGCAGAGGATGGTTTCGATCCATCGACCTCTGGGTTATGGGCCCAGCACGCTTCCGCTGCGCCACTCTGCTCGCCATAGAAGTACTCCCATTCACAGGTGTTTTCAAAAGGACTTGCATTTAGGCACACATGAAGTGCACACGAAGTGCCTCTGTCATAAATGAGATCAGGTGAAAACAACAAAGGGTTTTAGCACAGAGATGTGACAGCTTTTCTTCAAGTAGGAACAGAGTATGTTTATAAGTACAGCTGTCTTAGCAGAGGATGGTTTTGATCCATCGACCTCTGGGTTATGGGCCCAGCACGTTTCCGCTGCGCCAATCTGCTCCGGAAAACAGAGCCCACAATCCGAACCCACAATCCCTGGCTTAGGAGGCCAGTGCCTTATCCATTAGGCCACTGGGGCTGTTAAAAACCTGTGCTCATGTGCCCACATTACTTTGGCTTCAGTGACAACAACAGCATTTGCATTTAAACAAGGCCAGCACACAAAGTAATCCGGATGAACGACTACTTCAATAGGCCACTGGGGCATGAATCGCTTGCCCTACTAATTGTCAATCTCATTCAGGTGGCTTAGTCAATGAGGCGTTTTTAAAAGGGCATACACACACAAACACACAGATTTTCTGAATGAACAAGCGAGATGTGGAAGTTGCTCTTTATTGGGATAAAACATGGACATTAGTGAAGATGCCCTAGCAGAGGATGGTTTCGATCCATCGACCTCTGGGTTTGATCAGGTGAAAACAACAAAGGGTTTTAGGACAGAGATGTGACAGCTTTTCTTCAAGTAGGAACAGAGTATGTTTATAAGTAAAGCTGTCTTAGCAGAGGATGGTTTCGATCCATCGACCTCTGGGTTATGGGCCCAGCACGCTTCCGCTGCGCCACTCTGCTCGCTATAGACGGACTCCCATTCACAGGTGTTTTCAAAAGGATTTGCGTTTAGGCACACATGAAGTGCACACGAAGTGCTATGGAAGTAAAATAATTTGTCCCAAATGTTTTTGAAACAAAAAGCCTCTTGAATTGTACTACTTGAAAAAAAATATGCATTGCATTAACCCTGCTTGTATTTTAATGCATTGTATTTTTAGGGCTTGTATTTTTATAGGCTGAAATTTAGCATGGTTGAATATTTAAGCTGTGAATATTTCAAATCAAAACATTTCAAACACATTTTCATTAGTAAAATTTCAATAATCCATATTCACCTTTCATATTTCACTTCCAAAATATTCAAACTGATTAAAAATACAACCTATAATATTCAACAGGTGGTTTTCGGTCCATTTTATTTCGCTTTGCAAATTCGCTTCCACAAATTCAGTGGTTCAAATTCGACAGTAAATTCAACGTTGACATCCAGGAGCTGCAGGAAAAGCAGTAGATTACCGAGCATAATCTCCATCTGCTGTTAGTCGACATCACCAGCAGGGGGTGCAAGCGCGTGTTGTTGAGAAGACCAGAGCAACAGTTAGACTAGAGCAAGCCATTCATTCATAAAAACTCAGCATGCATTACGTTTTTTGTGACGATTATCTGGGTCAGTATATATGCGGAAAAGATGATATCTAAAGGCACAAAAGCTGTTTTTATGTTTCATTCATTGTTACTTTCCCTGTGTAGCCTTATGTTATCAGCCTTTTTCTACAGTGAACGGGATTATAATCTGTTTCCCTCAATACATCATCATACTCAAAGATTCCCCGAATTCCGTCAGGACTTAAAGGGTCACTTCACCCATTTGCATTAAGGTTTGTATTGTTAGAAGCCCAGTCATATATTATAATGATGGTGGAATTTTGCTTGTTTTTTTTCTGAGATGGGACAAAAAAGGATTTAAGTGTTTTACTTCCGTCCTATCGTGACGTAAATATCGTCATTTTGCGTCACGATAGGACGGAAGATAAATTTCATTGCATATTAAGAAAACTACAGCCTTTAGCTCATTATTATTCAAGGGCGTGGGACCCACTCACCCCACCGGCCTATTACAGATCAGTGGGTGGGACTAAACCTGAAGAAACTAAACTATTAATCCGCCATCTTGCTTGGAAGACAGCAAGCTAAGCTAACAAGCGCTCAAGCAGTTAGATTTACCATAATGCCTGAATTTACGACACACGATATGGAAGACGAGGATTTTGAAAATCTTTTGCTCGAAACTGATGTTCGTGGCTATTTATACGAGCCACAATATAGCGAAGAGCAGCTGAGGCTGATGGAGGAACAAGAGGCGACGTCGGCTGCGGCAGCGGCCGCTGCAGGAGACCAGCCCGGCGCAGACGAGAAGCCCGGGCTTGCTCGCGCTGTAGTGAATTGGTGGTGCTCGCGCTGTAACTGTGCGCCTATGGACACCGAGCTAGAGTCTGTCTGGTGCAAATAATCTCTAAAATGCCAATTCCTTCTAGAAGAAATGTCAGAGGCAGACACGGACATGGAGTTTTGTGCACACGGACGTTTGTGTTGTGATGTGAACCATCCTAGTGTCGCACCCCATATGTTCTGACTGAACCAGGTATCATGCAATAATTCACCATGTAGAAAGAAATACAAACGAGGAGTAGCTGCTAATTCGCTAATGAGTTTGCCAATGTAACGGGGTTCGTTGTTGTGGGAAGAATGAGACGGGAATCGGCGAACATTTAAACATTTTAATAGTAAAATAAACAAATACAAAACAAAAGCCAGCAGCCCCTCAATGCTGGCCACAAACAACAGAAACAAAACACACCATAAAATCAGGCCTGTTCCTCTCTCGATCTGCCCTGTCGCTCCTCGTTTTATGCATCCGCTCCTCGGTGAGAGACGCGAGAGAGACCGGTGCGTCTCACGTCACAGGTGTCGTTCATTATCACTCACGCCACCGGCCTCACGCCGCTCTCACGTCCCTCGTCCTGCTCGCCACAGCCAACTAACTATACATTTTGTGTGAAATGAATTTCTAACTCTGTTGGCAGCTAACGTTAGCCCTGTAGAAAGAGTGATTTCTCTGATGTTTGCGACTTTGCGCTGTTCTGGATTAGTGGGAGTGGCTTGCGGAGCTGTGCAACGTGGTGCATTCTGGGAGTTGTGGTCTTACACACAAATGCGCCCTAAAGTTATTTTCTGTCTTTTCTCGGTCAAGAGGGCACCAAATTCAAAATTTCTTTTACATTTCGACTACATATATGACCCACTTTCAATAAAGATTAATGTTGAAATGGGTGAAGTGCTCCTTTAAGCGCTTAACGTAGCTTAATGGACTACAGTACAGTGATATAAAAGACCAAACTCGCACCTTATTTGGAAAGTATGTATTGTACATGTACTGCATTAGATTAAACTGGGAAGTAGCACTTTCATATTGTTGTTCTATATTGTTAGTTTAACTAGTCGCTTTGGATAAAAGTGCCAGCTAAAAGACTAAATGTAAAATTGGGTTGACATTCGCACATTTAGGGACCGTCTCTAAAGTAACAAGTCCTATAGGCCTAAACGTTTCTAACTTCAATAGCAAACTTCAATCTATTTGAATAAATTGCGCATTATGCCTGAGCCTGACACCTACACAAACACTTTACAGTTGGTTTTATGACTGTAAGTCGTTCTTTTCAAATGGTATTTAAGTTAGAAACGTGTATACCAATGTCGTATGTAACTTTAGAGACGGTCCCTAAATGTGCGAATCTCCAATGTCAAACCAAATTTATGCCAGTATATCACTGGGAAACGCTCAGCATTAAACTTTGCGCGTTAAATTCATATTCTGAGTCCATCTGCTAGCCTGCGAGTTTGGTCTTTTATGTCCATTAAGCTACGTTAAGCGTTTTATATGTCCAGCAGGGGAATCCTGACATATTGAGGGAAACCAAACCCTAGTACTGCATGCAGCACATCGCTGCAATATAAGGTTAAGGCAACTAAACAACCAAGAGAAGTATGTCAAATGTAACACAGAAAAGCTGTGGATGGATGGTTTCGATCCATCGACCTCTGGGTTATGGGCCCAGCACGCTTCCGCTGTGCCACTCTGCTCGCCATAGAAGAACTCCCATTCAGAGGTGTTTTCAAAAGGACTTGCGTTTAGGCACACATGAAGTGCACACGAAGTGCCTCTGTCATAAATGAGATCAGGTGAAAAAAACAAAGGGTTTTAGCACAGAGATGTGACAGCTTTTCTTCAAGTAGATACAGAGAATGTTTATAAGTAAAGCTGTCTTAGCAGAGGATGGTTTCGATACATCGACCTCTGGGTTATGGGCCCAGCACGCTTCCGCTGTGCCACTCTGCTGTAAACCACCCCAGATGGGACTCGAACCCACAATCCCTGGCTTAGGAGGCCAGTGCCTTATCCATTAGGCCACTGGGGCTGTTACAAACCTGTGCTCATGTGCCCACATTACTTTGGCTTCAGTGACAACAACAGTTGGCATTTAAACAAGGCCAGCACACAAAGTAATCCGGATGAACGACTACTTCAATAGGCCACTGGGGCATGAATCGCTTGCCCTACTAATTGTCAATCTCATTCAGGTAGATTAGTCAATGAGGCGTTTTTAAAAGGGCATACACACACAAACACACAGATTTTCTGAATGAACAAGCGAGATGTGGAAGTTGCTCTTTATTGGGATAAAACATGGACATAAGTCAAGATGCCTTAGCAGAGGATGGTTTCGATCCACCGACCTCTGGGTTATGGGCCCAGCACGCTTCCGCTGCGCCAATCTGCTCCGGACAACAGACTTGCCA
Organism: Rhinichthys osculus; assembly: GCA_029959095.1. Classification (NCBI taxonomy): domain Eukaryota; kingdom Metazoa; phylum Chordata; class Actinopteri; order Cypriniformes; family Leuciscidae; genus Rhinichthys; species Rhinichthys osculus. The sequence continues at coordinate 6,663 of JARWKJ010000398.1, read as the reverse complement.
TTCCCTACTGTTTTCAAATTGACATGCGTTAAGGCACAATTGAAGTGCTCTTCTGTCATCAATTAGAACAGGTGAAAAATGCAGAAGATTTTAGCACACCGCTGAGGCAACTTTTCTTCAAGTAGGAACAGAGCATGTATTTAAGTAAAGAAGGTTTAGCAGAGGATGGTTTCGATCCATCGACCTCTGGGTTATGGGCCCAGCACGCTTCCACTGCGCCACTCTGCTCGCCATAAAAGGACTCCCATTCACAGGTTTTTCAAAAGGGCTTGCGTTTAGGCACACATTAAGTGCCTCTGTCATAAATGAGATCAGGTGAAAACAACAAAGGGTTTTAACACAGAGATGTGACAGCTTTTCTTCAAGTTGGTACCGAGAATGTTTATAAGTAAAGCTGTCTTAGCAGAGGATGGTATCGATCCATCGACCTCTGGGTTATGGGCCCAGCACGCTTCCGCTGCGCCACTCTGCTCGCCATAGATGAGCTCCCATCCACAGGTGTTTTCGAAAGGACTTGCATTTAAGCACACATAAAGTGCACACGAAGTGCCTCTGTCATAAATGAGATCAGGTGAAAACAACAAAGGGTTTTAGCACAGAGATGTGACAGCTTTTCTTCAAGTAGGTACAGAGAATGTTTATAAGTAAAGCTGTCTTAGCAGAGGATGGTTTCGATCCATCGACCTCTGGGTTATGAGCCCAGCACGCTTCCGCTGCGCCACTCTGCTCGCCATAGAAGACCTACCATTCACAGGGGTTTTCAAAAGGACTTGCGTTTAGGCACATGAAGTGCACACGAAGTGCACACGAAGTGCCTTGTCATAAATGACATCAGGTGAAAACAACAAAGGGTTTTAGCACAGAGATGTGACAGCTTTTCTTCAAGTAGGTACAGAGAATGTTTATAAGTAAAGCTGTCTTAGCAGAGGATGGTTTCTATCCATCGACCTCTGGGTTATGGGCCCAGCACGCTTCCCCTGCGCCACTCTGCTGTAAACCACCCCAGATGGGACTCGAACCCACAATCCCTGGCTTAGGAGGCCAGTGCCTTATCCATTAGGCCACTGGGGCTGTTAATACCTGTGCTCATGTGCCCACATTACTTTGGCTTCAGTGACAACAATAGCATTGGCATTTAAACAAGGCCAGCACACAAAGTAATCCGGATGAACGACAACTTCAATAGGCCACTGGGGCATGAATCGCTTGCCCTACTAATTGTCAATCTCATTCAGGTGGCTTAGTCAATGAGGCGTTTTTAAAAGGGCATACACACACAAACACACAGATTTTCTGAACGAACAAGCGAGATGTGGAAGTTGCTCTTTATTGGGATAAAACATGGACATAAGTGAAGATGCCCTAGCAGAGGATGGTTTCGATCCATCGACCTCGGGGTTAGATCAGGTGAAAACAACAAAGGGTTTTAACACAGAGTTGTGACAGCTTTTCTTCAAGTAGGAACAGAGTATGTTTATAAGTAAAGCTGTCTTAGCAGAGGATGGTTTCGATCCATCGACCTCTGGGTTATGGGCCCAGCACGCTTCCGCTGCGCCAATCTGCTCTGGACAACAGACTTGCCATACCCTACTGTTTTCCAATTGACATGCGTTAAGGCACACTTGAAGTGCTCTTCTGTCATCAATTAGAACAGGTGAAAAATGCAGAAGATTTTAGCACACCGCTGAGGCAACTTTTCTTCAAGTAGGAACAGAGCATGTATTTAAGTAAAGAAGGTTTAGCAGAGGATGGTTTCGATCCATCGACCTCTGGGTTATGGGCCCAGCACGCTTCCGCTGCTTCTGTTGATTATACACCCTTTATCACTGAGGGAAATGTGTCATTGCCTGGTTCAAATGAAACGGTGCCAGTGCGTCTTCTTCGAGATACAGGGGCTGCGCAGTCGTTTCTGTTAGAGGGAATTTTACCCTTGACTTCTGAAACCGCTACTGGAACTCATGTACTAGTGCGAGGTTTTGAGATGAGGTTCGTTGAAGTGCCTTTGCATCGCATCCATCTTTCCTCTGCCGTTGTATCTGGTGAAGTAGTAGTTGGTGTTCGTGCTGCACTGCCAGTGCCTGGGATTACATTTATTCTGGGAAATGATTTAGCTGGTGGGAATGTTTGGGGACGGAGTGATGTGGCCGCTCCGCCCATAATAGCTTCAATACCTAGTAAAACTGATGTTGGAAATGGCAAAGAATTTCCTGATTTGTTTCCAGCATGTGCAGTTACTCGATCAATGGCTAAACCATTATCTGAAAGTCAAGTTGAAGTTCCACTGCATGACACCTTCTTTTATACTGTTAATACAGGTGAGTCAGGATCTGATGTGTCTAAATGTCTTGGGCAAAGAGACCTGAAGTCCTGCTCTTCGTTGTCTTCTGACCAGAGAGATTCGACAGCGCTGCAAAGTGACTCTGCGGATACATCTCAGGTTCTGTCCACTCCTGAGAAAACCAATGTTGATCTCTCTGATGGTGATGACTACTCTTTGGCTTCTTTGTTGCAGATTTCTCGAGAGGATTTAATTCGAGCTCAACAAAGTGATGACAGTCTTAGACCTTTATTTTCTGCAGTAGGGTCTAAGAAGTGTTCTGATCCTCTCTCCTCTTCGTACTTTCTTGAAGATGGGTTGCTTTGTCGGACAGTGGTCCTGCGTAAAGATGTTTCTCTAGAACCTAAAACTCAGATTGTGGTTCCTTTTACAGTGAGGGACTCTGTGTTGCATTTAGCTCATCAAGGACTTGCTGGTCATACCGGAGTTCGTAAAACGTACGATCGAGTCTTACGACAGTTCTATTGGCCGAAGGTGAAACGAGATGTGGCAAAACATATTCAATCTTGTCATACATGCCAGATCACCAGTAAGCCAAACCAAAAAGTTCCTGTTGCTCCGTTGCAACCTATTTCCGTCGTGTCCACTCCTTTTGAACATTTGGTAGTTGACTGTGTTGGTCCTTTGCCTCGGTCCAAGACTGGTCACCAATACCTTTTAACCATTATGTGTCAGACTACTCGTTATCCGGCTGCTTATCCGTTAAGGTCCATTACTACTAAATCTGTCTTGAAGGCCCTCACTAATTTCATGTCGACCTTTGGAATTCCTAAAGTCATTCAGTCCGATCAGGGTTCGAACTTCATGTCGAAACAGTTCTCAAAAGCCCTGCGTCAACTTCGAGTAAACCACAATATTTCTAGCGCTTATCATCCGCAGAGTCAAGGAGTCCTTGAGAGGTTTCATCAAACCCTGAAGTCCCTATTAAGGTCATATTGTGTGGAACTCGATGCGGATTGGGAAGAAGGTCTGCCGTGGATGTTATTAGCGATACGTGAGGTAATCCAAGAAAGTCTTGGGTTTAGCCCGAATGAATTGGTGTTCGGACATGTAGTGAGAGGACCTACGGCTGTGTTAGCTGAGGAGTGGCGTATGCCTAAACTGTCTGAAAACATTTCGGATTATGTGAGCGGATTTCGGCGTAGATTATATGAGGCAAGAGCTCTCGCTAAAAAGAAGTTGAGTAAGACTCAACTCAAGATGCGACAACGCTTTGATAGGAAAGCTAAGTTAAGAGAATTTCAGGTGGGTGATCATGTACTCGCTTTGCTGTCCCTACCTGCTAATCCGTTCCAAGCTAAATTTACAGGCCCTTACAGTGTAGTTAAACGTCTTTCTGATAACAATTATCTGTTGAATACTCCTGACCGGAGGAAAAATGTACAAGTTTGTCACAGTAACCTGTTGAAATTGTATACAGCTCCTGTTCATTCTGTTACTGTTAATGTGGTAAACATTTGTGACTCTCTTTCAGAATCATCTTCTCTCTCTCACAAAACGAGTGGGTATTCTTTGGAGAATGCTGATGAGGACGAGGGTTTTCTTTCTCGAGAAAAAGTTGACGGGCGACTTAAAAACTCTGAGATTCTTTTTAACCTGTCCTCTCATCTTTCTTAATTGACGGAGAAAGAGAGGAGTGATGTCACTGAGTTGGTGGTATCATTTCCCTCTCTTTTCCTTGATGTTCCTGGTCGCACCTCTATCATAGAAGATGATATAGATGTAGGAACCTCATGTCCCGTTAAACAGAACGCCTATCGAGTCAATCCTATTAAAAGAGATTTGCTGAAACAAGAGGTGAATTATCTGCTTGCTCATAATCTGGCTGAATCTAGTTTCAGTTCGTGGAGTTCTCCTTGTGTTTTAGTAAATAAACCTGATGGCTCATATCGCTTCTGCACAGATTATCGGAAACTTAATAATCTGACAAAGCCGGACTGCTTCCCGTTACCTCGAATTGATGATTGCATCGATCATGTTGGCTCTGCCTGTTATGTCAGCAAATTCGACCTCTTGAAGGGGTATTGGCAGGTGCCTTTGACTAGTCGGGCGAAGGAATTATCTGCTTTCGTTACGCCTGATGCTTTCCTACAGTATACGGTTATGCCTTTCGGGGTTCGAAATGCACCTGCGACTTTTCAGCGACTCGTAAATCGTATACTGTATGGAATGTCAGGATGTGAGGCATATCTTGACGACATTGTGTTGTATAGTTCATCTTGGTCTGAACATCTTGACCAGATCAAAGAACTGTTTTCTCGTTTAGCCAAAGCTAATCTTACGGTTAATCTCGCTTAGTCCGAATTCGCGAAGGCAACCGTTACCTATTTAGGTAAGATAGTGGGAAATGGTTGTGTAAGACCCATTGAGACTAAGGTCGAAGCTATCTGTAATTTTCCCGCTCCCACCACTCGTCGTGAACTCCGACGGTTCCTTGGAATGGTGGGATATTATCGGAGTTTTTGCGAAAATTTTGCCAGCGTAGTTTCACCTCTTACCGATTTATTGAGTCCGAAGTCGTCTTTCCAGTGGACTGAACCTTGTCAGCAAGCTTTCGAAAATTGTAAGGCTTTGCTGGCGTGTGTCCCTGTTTTAACAGCTCCAAACTTTGCCAAGCCTTTTATTCTTGCAATAGATGCAAGTGCTTGTGGTACGGGTGCTGTTCTCCTGCAGGAGGACTCGAACCAGGTTCAACATCCTGTAAGTTACTTTTCTAAGAAACTTAACCGACATCAACAGGTATATTCTACCATTGAGAAAGAAGCTCTTGCGCTAGTGTTGGCTGTTCAACATTTTGAAATATATCTAGGATCAATTGCTGCACCGATTGTTATCTATACGGATCATAATCCTTTGGTCTTTTTGAATCGGATGAGAAATAGAAATCAGCGACTCATGCGATGGAGTCTTATCTTACAACCTTTCCATCTCGAGATCAAACATATTCGAGGAAAAGACAACGTTATAGCTGACGCACTGTCTAGAGTGTAACGTAATTTTTGTATTGTCCGTTCTTTTCTTTGCATCTCTAGGGCCCAGAGGTGTTGAGGAATGAAGAGAAGACGACGTACCTCTAGATCACCAGAACTTTTATTTTGTTTGTTCTGGGTAGTGCTTAACTGTTTTTTCCCTTTGTTTTGTGTTTTAGATTCGTTGCCGAATCTTTTTTTTTTGTAGGGAGGTGTTACGACCCTGCGTTTCCCTTGCTCGCCTGCTGGGGGCGGTGTTCTTCAGGAGGGCGTGGGAGATTGCACACTCCTGTTACCTGCTTTCGATTTGATTGTGGAGAGGATAAAACCTTGGATTCCACCCTCTCCACGCCAATTCGTCCAGGGGATTGGCAGCCTCTGGAGGAGTCACTTGTTCTTGCGACATTTATATTTGTTTACAGACCATACCAACCTTTTTCTTATTCCCCATCTGGATTATGATTTTGTCCCCTTATGATTTTGAACCCTAGACTTTGTTATCTTAAGTTGTTTACACTTTTGTTGTAAGCTAATAAAACTTCTTGCAAGTAATTTTCTTGTACTTGTATCCCTTTATGTACGGTCAAAACGAGCTGGCCGTAACACTCTTTATTGGGATAAAACATGGACATAAGTGAAGATGCCCTAGCAGAGGATGGTTTCGATCCATCGACCTCTGGGTTATGGGCCCAGCACGCTTCCGCTGCGCCAATCTGCTCCGGACAACAGACTTGCCATACCCTACTGTTTTCAAATTGACATGCGTTAAGGCACACTTGAAGTGCTCTTCTGTCATCAATTAGAAGAGGTGAAAAATGCAGAAGATTTTAGCACACCGCTGAGGCAACTTTTCTTCAAGTAGGAACAGAGCATGTATTTAAGTAAAGAAGGTTTAGCAGAGGATGGTTTCGATCCATCGACGCATCCAAAACTCCCATTCACAGGTTTTTCAAAAGGGCTTGCGTTTAGGCACACATGAAGTGCCTCTGTCATAAATGAGATCAGGTGAAAACAACAAAGGGTTTTAGCACAGAGATGTGACAGCTTTTCTTCAAGTAGGTACAGAGAATGTTCATAAGTAAAGCTGTCTTAGCAAAGGATGGTTTCGGTCCATCGACCTCTGGGTTATGGGCCCAGCACACTTCCGCTGCGCCACTCTGCTGTAAACCACCCCAGATGGGACTCGAACCCACAATCCCTGGCTTAGGAGGCCAGTGCCTTATCCATTAGGCCACTGGGGCTGTTAAAAACCTGTGCTCATGTGCCCATATTACTTTGGCTTCAGTGACAACAACAGCATCGGCATTTAAACAAGGCCAGCACACAAAGTAATCCGGATGAACGACTACTTCAATA
>JARWKJ010000397.1:0-18827 GCA_029959095.1 Rhinichthys osculus | reverse complement strand
AAAGTTGCATATAGCCCCTTTAAAAACAGACAGTGAAGAGGCTTGTCTAATGGGAAGAGGCAGATCGTTCCTCAGATTAGGAGCTGCCACAGAAAAAGCACGGCCCCCCTTGAGCTTACGTTTAGTTTTGGGCACATTAATGAGCAGTTGATCAGCTGACCTGAGAGAACGAGTGGGTGTGTAAGGGTGTAGCTGCTCCGAAATGTAGGGTGGGGCAAGACTGCTTAGGGATTTAAAAGCAAATAAAAGACTTTAAATTGGATCTTTAAATTGGGCAGCCAGTGAACTGATGCTACTCTAACATAGGCGAAATGTGCTCGTGTTTAAGTGTTCCAGTTAAAGACGTGCAGCAGCGTTTTGTACCATCTGGATACGAGCTACAGAAGACCCACTAACCCCCACATACAGTGCATTACAGTAATCTAGTCGAGTGGTAACAAAGGCGTGGATTACTGTCTCAAAATGTTGCCTGGGAAAATATGGCTTTATTTTGGCCAACTGCCTCAATTGAAAAAAGCTTGATTTAAAGCAGTGGTTCTCAAACTTTTTCGGTCATTCCCCACTTTGAACAAGGGGGAATTTTCAAGCCCCACTGCCCGCATCGCCCCGACACAATGCTAATGAAATACGTAACAAGCTTAAAATGTTCCAATTTATTGAAGTAACAAGTAGTATCAGTATAGTAACAAGTTATATCTAAATACAAACTAACTATCTACATCAAATAACAGCAAGTTCAAAAATAAAGAAAATGAAGTGCATCTGTGTCATAACTTGCATGAAATTCAAAAATAGAGAAAATAAAAGTGCCTCAAAAATAGAAAAGAAATAAAAGTGCCACTTTGCAATCTGTTAAAAAAAGAAAAGAAGAGAAATCAATTTGGCAAGACAGGTCTATTTATCCCTGCATTAGTGACTGCAATGAGCCTGTTTTGCATTGCACAATTTCTCAAAGCAGGGTTGCAGGCTTAATACTGCCAATCTCAAATCATGTTCAATGTTCAGCGAAATTTCATGTCTTGTCGTAAGCCACAACATAATGACGTCACATATTTTCCAACCCAGCCCTCAGCCCCCACTTATGAAACAGCTTCCAGCGCGCCTGGCTACCCATCGGCGCGAAGCATAGGCTACATATCTATGGGCGCAAAAGTTTGTTCCGCTACAATTAATATGCCGACGTCACGTCAATCATTATTTTGGGGGTGGGGAATTAGTAGTGTGTGACTATTAATGCAGCGCAGGGGCGTCACTAGGCCCTTTTTAGGGGGGCTTCAGCCCCCCTAAACTTCTGCCTAGCCCCCCTAAAAATGTGAGATTAATGTAGGCTACACAAATTCGTGTTCGCTTCAGTCTTGTTATAATCAAGGGCACATTAATGAGCAGTTGATCAGCTGACCTGAGAGAACGAGTGGGTGTGTAAGGGTGTAGCTGCTCCGAAATGTAGGGTGGGGCAAGACTGCTTAGGGATTTAAAAGCAAATAAAAGACTTTAAATTGGATCTTTAAATTGGGCAGCCAGTGAACTGATGCTACTCTAACATAGGCGAAATGTGCTCGTGTTTAAGTGTTCCAGTTAAAGACGTGCAGCAGCGTTTTGTACCATCTGGATACGAGCTACAGAAGACCCACTAACCCCCACATACAGTGCATTACAGTAATCTAGTCGAGTGGTAACAAAGGCGTGGATTACTGTCTCAAAATGTTGCCTGGGAAAATATGGCTTTATTTTGGCCAACTGCCTCAATTGAAAAAAGCTTGATTTAAAGCAGTGGTTCTCAAACTTTTTCGGTCATTCCCCACTTTGAACAAGGGGGAATTTTCAAGCCCCACTGCCCGCATCGCCCCGACACAATGCTAATGAAATACGTAACAAGCTTAAAATGTTCCAATTTATTGAAGTAACAAGTAGTATCAGTATAGTAACAAGTTATATCTAAATACAAACTAACTATCTACATCAAATAACAGCAAGTTCAAAAATAAAGAAAATGAAGTGCATCTGTGTCATAACTTGCATGAAATTCAAAAATAGAGAAAATAAAAGTGCCTCAAAAATAGAAAAGAAATAAAAGTGCCACTTTGCAATCTGTTAAAAAAAGAAAAGAAGAGAAATCAATTTGGCAAGACAGGTCTATTTATCCCTGCATTAGTGACTGCAATGAGCCTGTTTTGCATTGCACAATTTCTCAAAGCAGGGTTGCAGGCTTAATACTGCCAATCTCAAATCATGTTCAATGTTCAGCGAAATTTCATGTCTTGTCGTAAGCCACAACATAATGACGTCACATATTTTCCAACCCAGCCCTCAGCCCCCACTTATGAAACAGCTTCCAGCGCGCCTGGCTACCCATCGGCGCGAAGCATAGGCTACATATCTATGGGCGCAAAAGTTTGTTCCGCTACAATTAATATGCCGACGTCACGTCAATCATTATTTTGGGGGTGGGGAATTAGTAGTGTGTGACTATTAATGCAGCGCAGGGGCGTCACTAGGCCCTTTTTAGGGGGGCTTCAGCCCCCCTAAACTTCTGCCTAGCCCCCCTAAAAATGTGAGATTAATGTAGGCTACACAAATTCGTGTTCGCTTCAGTCTTGTTATAATCAGATAGATTCAGCGCGTTCTTCATCTTCAATCCGCAGCGGCGCCGACAGAGAGCACGTCAGAAACAGAGGACAGGGTGTGTGTGTGTGTGTGTGTGTGTTTTCATGTGTGTTTATCTGAGCCTCATTGGTCTGTCACTGCTCGTCAATGTCAGAATATTTGAGATGACCAATCAAATCAAAGTAGGCAGGCTTTATGTTCACAGACGCTGCTGAGCGCGAATTTTAACCATTTTAACAGTGCGACTCGACGCGTACGGTCAAGTGCGAGATAAGATGTAAGTAGCTAAACTTAACATTTCATATTTTACCTTTTTTAGGTCATAAATGTTAAACGAATGACAAAAAATAATCAGGAAAACTAATATAGTTTTGTCTAATTTCGCCATTTTGAACTGAAAATAGGCTGTAACGTGACTCATGTAATGTAATAATTAGTTTACAAGAAACATTAACAAAGCTGTTTTCATCATGTTAGGCACAAGATTAATAATGAGTGTGTACATATTGAGGATATAATACAAATTGCCTTTAGTAAATTAAAAAAGCTCAGCTTTAGGAGGGGAAGAGAAAGGGACGAAGAGACTGAGAAAAAAAGAAAGAGTGATGGAGATGAGAAGAGAGCAGGTATTGACAAATAATCTGCCCACTGACATGGTTTTAAAGCTATTTATTATCCTTTTTTGGTCTTCAAACGTCTTGAAATGCACATATCAGAGAAATAAAAAATTTGAACCCCCTACCAACCTCAAATTTAGGACCTCTGTGACTAAAGCCCTGTCTACGGCCCTGTATTAGGCATAAGATCAATAATAAATGTGTAGCCTACATATTGTGAATGCATTTAATAAACTTAATTACCTTTAGTAGCTTTCAGTAAATAAACGCGTCTGAGAAAATGATTCATAGGCAAAATCAACCTATCAATTGACCCTATGTTTACTTTCTTCACTGGCAGACAAAAATGAAAAGCCTATATCAGTCAAAGCTCAGCTTTAGGAGGGGAAGAGACAGGGCAAGATAAAAACAAAGAGAAAAAGAGTGTGATGCTGATGAGGAGAGAAAAATAATCAGCTGCCCACTATCCAAGTTTTTTGGCCTTCAGAACATCTTAAAATGCACATATGTAGATCAGAGAAATCAAAATTTTCTCGGGGACACCCTGAACCCCCTTATTTGCCCTACCTCACATTTGGGACCACAGTTATTATAAAACCGTGCCTTTGCATCGTAATGAAAATGGTTAATAGTGATCTTTAGATCCTAAACTAAAGTGTTACATTTTTTTATTTAAAAAAAAAAAAATCATATTGGGCGCTTAGCCCCCCTAAAATGAAAATCCTAGTGACGCCCCTGATGCAGCGCGTACTAGAGCAAACCGTCCTTATAGCTGTGTCTTGCCGCTAAGTAACATGCAACTTAAGACACAGCTATAAGGACTTTTTGCTCTAGTACGCGCTGCATTAATAGTCACACACACACACACGCGCGCGCGCGCAGTCACTCTCTACTCTAGTGCGCGGTCTTGCTCCAGATTCCGGGAGATTGGATCTCATTTGCGGGCGTCAAGGAGCCGCTATCAAAATGCGGGAGACTTCCGGAACTTGCGGGACATTTGGGATGTCTGGATAAAGATATAAAGGCATAAAAAGGAACATTTCCTCCCGTTTGGCGCGCCCCACCTGTCACGTCTCTATTCCCCACCAGTGGGGCGCGCCCCACACTTTGAGAAACGCTGATTTAAAGACTGCCCTAATCTGACTGTCGAGCTTACGGTCTGAATCAATTTTAACCCCTAGGTTAGTGACGGTTGGCTTGGAGTACTGGACCAAGGCACCCAAATCAACAAGAGGGGTCTCATTGGTGCCACCAAAAAACCATCACTTCTGTCTTTTGTGCATTAAAACTTAGAAAATTAAGAGCCGTCCAGGCCTTTACAGGTCCTTCTCAAAAAATTAGCATATTGTGATGAAGTTCATTATTTTCCATAATGTAATGATAAAAATTTAACTTTCATATATTTTAGATTCATTGCACACCAACTGAAATATTTCAGGTCTTTTATTGTTTTAATACTGATGATTTTGGCATACAGCTCATGGAAACCCAAAATTCCTGTCTCAAAAAATTAGCATATCATGAAAAGGGTCTCTAAACGAGCTATTAACCTAATCATCTGAATCAACTAAATAACTCTAAACACCTGCAAAAGATTCCTGAGGCTTTTAAAAACTCCCAGCCTGTTTCATTACTCAAAACCGCAATCATGGGTAAGACTGCTGACCTGACTGCTGGTCAGAAGGCCATCATTGACACCCTCAAGCAAGAGGGTAAGACAGAAAGAAATTTCAGAACAAATAGGCTGTTCCCAGAGTGCTGTATCAAGGCACCTCAGTGGGAAGTCTGTGGGAAGGAAAAAGTGTGGCAAAAAACGCTGCACAACGAGAAGAGGTGACCGGACCCTGAGGAAGATTGTGGAGAAGGACCGATTCCAGAGCTTGGGGGACCTGCGGAAGCAGTGGACTGAGTCTGGAGTAGAAACATCCAGAGCCACCGTGCACAGACGTGTGCAGGAAACGGGCTACAGGTGCCGCATTCCCCAGGTCAAGCCTCTTTTGAACCAGAAACAGCGGCAGAAGCGCCTGACCTGGGCTACAGAGAAGCAGCACTGGACTGTTGCTCAGTTTTGCATGTCATTCGGAAATCAAGGTGCCAGAGTCTGGAGGAAGACTGGGGAGAAGGAAATGCCAAAATGCCTGAAGTCCAGTGTCAAGTACCCACAGTCAGTGATGGTCTGGGGTGCCATGTCAGCTGCTGGTGTTGGTGCACTGTGTTTTATCAAGGGCAGGGTCAATGCAGCTAGCTATCAGGAGATTTTGGAGCACTTCATGCTTCCATCTGCTGAAAAGCTTTATGGAGACCTTGCTCACAGTGCCAAAACCACTGGTAAATGGTTTACTGACCATGGTATTACTGTGCTCAATTGGCCTGCCAACTCTCCTGACCTGAACCCCATAGAGAATATTTGGGAGATTGTGAAGAGAAAGTTGAGAGACGCAAGACCCAACACTCTGGATGAGCTTAAGGCCGCTATCGAAGCATCCTGGGCCTCCATAACACCTCAGCAGTGCCACAGGCTGATTGCCTCCATGCCACGCTGCATTGAGGCAGTCATTTCTGCAAAAGGATTGCCGACCAAGTATTGACTATTGAGTGCATAACTGAACATAATTATTTGAAGGTTGACTTTTTTTTTGTATTAAAAACACTTCTTTTATTGGTCGGATGAAATATGCTAATTTTTTTAGACAGGAATTTTGGGTTTTCATGAGCTGTATGCCAAAATCATCAGTATTAAAACAATAAAAGACCTGAAATATTTCAGTTGGTGTGCAATGAATCTAAAATATATGAAAGTTTAATTTTTATCATTACATTATGGAAAATAATGAACTTTATCACAATATGCTCATTTTTTGAGAAGGACCTGTATATCTTCAAGACACTCGACTAGCGGTCTAACAGTCTCATTCTTTTTAAGAGGCACATAAATCTGGCTATCGCCCGCATAACAGAGGAATGACATGCCATGCTTCCTGATTATTGAACCAAGCGGGAGCAAATAAAGAGAAAAGAGAAGAGGGCCTAAAACTGAACCCTGAGGGACCCCACAAGAGAGAGGAGAAGAGGAGGACTCAGAGTCACCACAGCTGACACTGAAAGTACGACCTTTCAAGTAGGACTTGAACCATTCTAGTGCTATGCCCTTGATGATGCCCACCCACCGCTCTACACGAGTGATCAGGATTTCAAGGTCCACAGTGTCAAAAGCAGCAGTTAAATCAAGGAGCACAAGAATAACACAATCACCAGAGTCAGTAGCTAAAAAGATATCATTAAAAACTTTTAAAAGAGCAGATTCTGTGCTGTGTAGAGTTTTAAAACCAGACTGGAAAACTTTGAGAATATTATCCCTCAAGAATTGTACTTAATTTGTTTTCAGGGGAAACATGCAAGTATCTTCTGTTGCTTCCCAAGGGCAGTATATAATTTTTTTTTTGATATTTAAACAAAAGAAGAAAAATTTGGACATCTTCATCCTGTTCAAACGGTTTCACCCCCCGGCTGTAAATGCATCAGTCGGCTCAGTCACTGCTGGGTCAAAGTTAAAGGGTTCATACTGGAAAACAGAAGAATTTTTGGGACCTGAGGGGTTTTTCTGAAGAACATTGGGCAGTTTAACTGCTCACGACAAACAAGGGCCTCAAGAATAACCATCACAAAACTAACTCGTGGATCGTCCAGGTAACGACACACAGTATTAAGAATCAAGGGTATGTGAAATGTGTGTCAGGAATTTTTTTTTGTCTTTCTGGACTAAATGTAAACATCTCTTATGTAAAATATCTTATTAAGGACAGTACTAAATAGAAAATAACATGCATTTTGTATGATTCCTCTTATTTTGTTAAAATTTTGCAGATTCTGCAAGGGGTATATAAACTTTTGAGCATGACTGTACTATTGAAGTTAACGGGAACCATGTTTGAGAGTGAGTAAATGATGACAAAATTTGTATTTTTGGGTGAACTCTCCCTTTAATATACCTCTTTGATGATGAACAGGATCACATGAACCCTTCAAGCACAGACTATCATGTAACTTCTATATTAAATATCTCTTTTAGATTTGTTCGGTGGGGTAAAAATATTTAGGTTGCATAAATGATTGTATAATGAAAAAGAAATGAGGACAATTTTTATCATTGTTTCTTTTTAAAAAAAAGCCAAAGGTCAATATGGTTTATTATAATTATTTTAAATATACAATATTTTGACCATTGTAAATGTCCCTTTTGTTTAGGTCAAATGGATGAACCCTAGGAAATCTTTTTGATATTCATGAGTCAAAAATGTGTGATATTTTGAAGAAAAAAACTGTCTGAAAATATTTTTACGGTATTTTAGTACTTTTTATGTCATTAAACACATTTGTGCAGTATACAATTTATGAAATGAACATAAATACAATTATTAAAATTATTTTTTTTACCACCTTTGACCAATTTCTATGACTTTTCAAGTTGTATCTTGATAACTGGGGGAACAAAATAGGAACACTTTATTTTAAGGTGATGAAGTTACACGTTACTACTGTACATGTACTTACTATAATAATAACAGTGCATTATGCATAATTACAAGTAACTAACCCTAAACCTAACCGTAACTCTATAGTTAGTACATGTAGTTAATTGATATTACTCAATTTGAGTAAGTAAAATGTGACTTTGTCACCATAAAATAAAGTGTAACCAAAAAAAGTCATGAAATATACAGTTGTATATGGCACAGACTATTAGTTGTAAAACAAAAAAAAAATGTTTTACCTGTAAATGGGACCAAACATATTGAAATTATGCACCATAATCCGGTGTATATTCCTGAGGCCATCCATTTTCCAGAACGTGTAGAGACTCGCCGCACCATTCTTCCACAGCCCAGGAACCTCACTGAAGGGCAGAACGGTAGAGTTGTCCTTTCGGACTGCAGGTACTCGTCCTGCGTGGTTCGTCCTGACCTGTGGCAGGTGCTTAAGTGTGGACAGACACTGAGCCAGACGGGCCCTCAGACTCCAGCGGTCCATCACACCCTCTCACTGCCTCTCTCTCACTAGGGAAAGAACAGCTGCTGTGGAAAGCAGCTGTTTGCTTTAATATGACTTCCCACTTTACATGTCAAGGATGATTGAGAAGTGTGCGGAGGACATATACCAAATTTTCTGGGACATTCATAAGAGATGGTGCCCCCTACTGGCTATTATTGAGGGCCTTATTGAGATCCTGATTAGACTTCTATGGGGAAGATTCTTCTCATTCTATTTTACATTCTTTTCAAGTATAAGTAGATTTTTTTATTATTATTAATTCATTATTATAAATTTTGAATATGGTTCTTCTGATGGTTTTTCATAGAGAGAGAGAGTGTGTGTGTCATGTCTTTTTAATATGTTATTTAATATTTATATATCTTTATTAATAAGACTGAATACTTGAAAAGTATTGGGATTGGTCAAATTTTCTTTGCTTGGGAAGACTTGAGTAACAAGTCTCATCTCTTCATCCTTCAAAAGCACAATACTTCCTAGTTCATCGTCAGGCTTACTAGAGGGCCACTTTCTTTTTGGTTGCAAAATACTTTTTTTCTATTAATCCCAGAAAGTTTGTGCCAAGTGTTATTATAGCTGGCACCGCTGCCATTTATAAAGGTCTTTGACCCAGTCACCAGCTGGGGCAGGAGCAATTGTGATCTTTTGAGTTAGGAGTGCATTGGGTGTGAGTATGAATGGGTTATCTGGGTCGGTTGACACTGGGACAAGAGGTCGGGCATTGATTATAGCAGCAACTTCCGCCATTAGAGTGGAGAGTGTCTAATGTGTTAGTGCTGAAGGTCCAACTGTTGGAACATTGCAAGTATCCTTCTAGCAAATCCAATCATCTTCTTCCAGGACCCACCCATATGAGACCAAAGTACAACCCTGGTCAACGAGATTTTTTTTTTAACAGAGGTATTGTCAACCTTAGAGGAAATGTTAAGCTCCTTGCAAGCACCTTTTGGGCATTAATGAAGCTAGATGTCTCTAAAGACTCAATAAGCTCAATGTGCACAACTCTCACACTGAATATTCCTGCCCAACTTTTGCTCTGCGCATGACCACCTCTGGTACACCCTGCCGCCCGCCTGCACACTAGCAGAAAACATCTAGTCCCACATTTGTAAATGGAGGGTCATTTGACACACGATCTGTTGGAAGGTCAGCCATTTTTTGAGTCTGTGGTTCTATTCTAAGTCTTCTGCATGTAACACATTCATGCAAACACGTCTCTTGCCACCAACTATCCATAGCTCGCACTGCACCCTCAGTGTAATGCCATCCCTGGTGTTGCACTTTTTCATGATGATGTTTGACTAAAAGTGTTGCGAACGTGATGTTTCCCAGGGATGATAGCTGTAAAAGCAACAATGGATAATTCACCTCAGATCTTGAAATTAAACAAATGGAAACAAGAACGTTGAAACTGTGGAACTGACGAGATATATGAAGAAGACATGCAATGGCATGAGTGATGGACTTCCAAGTGGAAAAATTTGGAGAAGCGTTGTGCTCCAAGGCTCTTACTCACCAATGTGGTCTTCAATGTGGAGACTTGAGGACGTACCTCTGCATCTGAAGAAGGATTCACAAGCTCATATGTGTTCTCTAATCTGCTTATCAGAAAATTTGGTCCAATTGGTGTCTTGGAGATGAGCAGCAGTGACAGACCTTATTGCAGTGTCTTCTGTCTGTGCGCACATACTTCCACTCATTGAATTTGAAAACTTTCGAATCCGGAGGACTCGACTGCTAACGTATACATAGAAGCGTCGGGTCTCACATATGTAGCCTAGCACTACCTCACTATCTGTATATATACATTCACATGTCCACTGCATAACATCAACAGGAGATGTTTCCAGTGGACGATCATGTTTATGGACGCTGGTGTCAACAGCTAACCTGACTCCGCCAGATGGATTTGCTCCGCATATCCATCTGGAAACCTTCCGTTGAAGTAGTTTTGGTAAGGGGCGAAAATACTGGTTAGCTGATTGGCCTATGTTGGTGATAGACGGGCCAAATCAACCAATCAGATCAACGAAGCATATGACGTACTAACAGAGCGTATCTTTTCCTCTGAGAAAAGCCTCCAGAGCAGTGTTTTGCTCTTCTTTCAGTGAAGAAATACTCTGTAATTCCGATAAAACTTGCTCGATAGCCACGCTGATGCTAGTTTCATCCGCTGAAGCCGACATGTTCTTTAGACTGAACTGACGCGCTTCTCGTTGCGTCACACCTCAACCCGCCTCAAAGCCAACGCTGATTGGACGTTCGTTTGGTGAACTGCTCCCAAATTTTCTTTAACGGAAAGTATCCAGACTGATCTGCGAGTGAAACCTTGAAAGCTCGCGAGATCAGGATGGTCTCACGAGGCTAGTCAACAGCTGCTTCTAGAGCCTCTGCTTCAGTTTCTCTCAGACCATTTTCCCTCCAATTTGTCTTTCTCCATCTTTATTCTTTCCTTCTCATCATGTTTCAATATGCATTGGCATAAATGACTTTATTTGGATGCTTCATTGATGACACTGAGCTGTTAAAATAAATGATCTCAATGCTCATCTCTTTGAGGTCTAATCTCCCTTTAGTAGTGTGCAGAAAGAGCATTGAATACTCATTCAAGTGAACAGATATATATATACACCAAAATGCTTTAGTGGAATAACCTTGTTGTAAAGTTTTCTGTATAAACAGTTGCGCAAGGGCACCAAATATATGGGGGTCAAAGGTCGAGAGACAGTCAGCCTTGGACAAGACAACGGATCAGCCCATAAACAAACTTCAAGGATGTTGCTAAGTGTGTGTGCAATAATCCAAGTCTCACCGGATTAGTAGAATATACATTTATCAGAAAATAATGTAAAGTCAAGTCAGTCATAGATTTTGAATCAACAGTTTATTGGGTAAAAACATAAATTGAAATGGTCGGGTCACATAATACTCCACACTATAATAAATAATTAAACAACACTGACACACCAGGAAGTGAAAGGCTTTGAATGCAATCACAATAAAATGTTTTACAAAATATAATTTAAGCCCTGAAGCCATTTAAACATTCACAGTGTAAACCTTAAATTATTTACAAAGGCTTTTGATCAATTGAAATAACTACAAACGGAAGCGTAATAAATCATGTCGTCTTGAGGCGTTTGATGAGTGTCTCCAGCTTCATGGCAGTGTTCAGATCTCCCTGTACTCTCAGTCTGCCGCTGCTGTAGGCGGAGAACGGTCGCAGGCCGCCCTGGAACATGGCCAGCAGATCCTGCTCGCTCATGCTCAGAGAAACATCCGGCTCTCTCGGCAGGACGCCCACACCACACGCTCCACGTCCTGAACACAGACACGGTAACCCGCTGAGGCAGCATTCAGGGGGTTTCACGACAATGCACAAACGGTCAAGAGACCATTCCCAAATGGGGCAGTACATGCAAATCTTACACGGTTATCAATTTTCTCTGCCTGTAATCATATACTTTGAATAGTAGAGTAGGGCACGAGAGATTATGGATGATGTTGGTCTTAATTTGGGTGCCGTGTTGGTGTTATACTTTGGATTGAAGCACAGTGTAAAAAATGCATTTCTTATAGGCAACCAGATATTCACCATTCAATAATCTTACCTGATGTTTCATGTAGTAACATCTTTATTAGAGTTTTATTAATAGCTTTTAGTTTTAGTTTCATGTTTAGTAATTTCGTTATGTGCTTTTATTCGTTTTTTTTTTTTCAGTTGTAATCATTTTACTGCTTTAACTTTAACTTCAGTTTAATGACAAGGCAACTTTTCTCATTTGATTTAAGTTTTTCAACTTATATTCATGTTTGACTTGATTTCAGCTTTATTTCAATTTACAGAAATGTTTTTAATACTTTTAGTTTTAGTTCTGACATTGTTTTTTCCCCCTCATTATTAATGACTAATAGCAGAGTCCCAGCAAACACTAACGTTAGTATTTGGTTCCCGTTTGATTATTGTGATATGGATCACAATACCTGGTCAAAACCTGGAATTACTTTAACCGTGCGTTTCCCTGAAAACATTTGCACACCTTAGAAAGTTTGTCAACCAATCAAATTCAAGCATTCAACACCCCCATAGTATAATTACTTATAGTTAATATAGATATGAGAGTAAATATCATTTTGGAACGATTTGATGTCTAATTAAAAATAACATGATGTTAATTGAGAAGAAACTAAAGAAGCATGTCATGCTAAAGTGTACAATTCAGTGGTAAGAAATAAATGTACTGATATCCTACTTCAAGTCAAATAATTGTTTATTCATTTTTTTAAATCTATCAATAAATGTCATATTTTAAAATCCATAGATTGTCATTGTCTGCATACCCCTTGAAATCTAGTAAATCTTACATATTAATGGACAAATTTAATCTTCCATAAGATGGTTGATGTGCTTGGATTATTTTTTTATAAATTAAGCAATAAATAAAAACAAGATGTGTTTTTTTATACTGATTATAAGCATCCATATAATACTGTTTATGATTAAAGATGAAAGAATATGTAAGAATAAACATGATGAACTAAAGGTAGGGGACCGTTAGACTAACGTTAGAAAAATGCTCTACAAACCAAAAACTAATGTTCTATTAAGAAAACTTTCCTGGTTAACCAAAAACAAAGCTTAGAAAAAATTTGGGAACCAAAAATTGTTAGCTGGGGTAACAGAAATAAGCCATAGTAGAAAAGATTTCAGAGATGTTGCAAGCCAGACCCGAACCCAAATCACCCAAATGAGCTTCATCACTAAGCCATGGCTCCGTCCTGATATTGTTCCTAGGATCATAATACCAATAGCAGGCACTACACCAGGTGTAGGCAGTGAAATGGCATTGGTAAACAGGCTTTTTTTGGTTTATATAATAGCGTTCTCTCACACACACACTCTCACTCTTACCTTGTGTCAGGTCCATATAATAGTTGTTGGTCTGTCCAGAGTCAGTGGTGATCTGAAAGTGGTAACAGGCTCCCACCTGATGAACCAGCTCCTCTGACAGCACTGACCTGACCACATCCATCAGTTCGTCCACACTGCTGACACTCGCAGCTGAAACTGAACGCAGCTCATCTGCGAAGCTCAGAGTATCTGGAAGGAACCACAACAATTCATTATGATGGCTTGAAAACATTTCATCATAGGTGAATTTACATTTAGTCATACGGCAGAGGATTTTATGCAAAGTGAGGAATATAACAAGCAATTTATTACAGTCTCAATATTCTGTCTGTCAGTCTAGCAACAACTCACAACACCTTACCAATAGCCTAGCAACCAGTAAGAACACCTTGGTAACAGCCTGGCAACCACTCATAACACCTTACGAACAGCATTGCAACCAGTTAGAACCCTTTAGCAAACAGTCTTTCAACTACATCAGAACACAATATCAACTGTTAAAGGGATAGTTCTCTCAAATTTAATAAAAAATATCTTCATTTGTGTTCCGAAGATGAACGAAGGTCTTACGGGGTTGGAACAACATGAGGGTGAGTAATTACTGACTTAATTTTCATTTTTGGGTGAACTATCCCTTTAAGGAGTTCCCAAAGTGTTTAAAAAAATCCTAGCCATAGCCTAGACACACACGGCTTCTATAAGTACTTAACTACATAAGCAGGGTTTGACATTAACTTTTTTGCTCACCTGCCATATGGATATTAAAAATATTATCTCACAATTTGGCAGCAGGTATATTCGGCTGCTGTCACTTTAAGACCTATTTCTCAACTGTTAACATTCACTTAAAAAATACAGTAACTGACTGTGTTTACGTGAATAGACCGGCATTTTGACATTGTTTTATGTGTATTTGATTGTTTAAGCTCAAAACGCAGTGAAAAACAACTCAATTTAGCACTGAGAGGCGGCTTTATGTGCGCACAATTTTGGTGTGAGTACAAAATCTGCAGGAATGAGTAAAATTATGTGCAATACCACAGCGAAGCTCAAACCCAGTAATTTTCATCCGGAGCAAATGAAACGAGTGAGTGAGGGGAGGCGGGTTTGTGTGTTACTCGCTGTTGGAGAGACGAGAGAGAGAGAGAGAGAGAGAGAGAGAGAGAGAGAGAGAGAGAGAGAGAGAGAGAGAAGAGAGAGAGAGAGAGAGAGAGAGAGAGAGAGAGAGAGAGAGAGAGAGAGAGAGAGAGAGAGAGAGAGAGAGAAAGAGAGAGAGAGAGAAAGTGCAGCTGCTATCGTGTATCTATTCTGCAGAAAATGAGTATTGGAAGCGTTTCAGATATTTCAGTATTGAAGTGTAGCGAAAAATCTATATTTTTGACAACACTACATTGCACTTAGGTTATTATTTCAGATGCCTTTTTAAAAGACTATAATTAAAAAATGTTTTATATACAATTCAACCCGCCAAAGTGGCTGGTGTTAATGTCAAGCTCTGTACATAAGACAATAACCTAACCTTCAGCGTCTTCAAAATACCTTTTTAAAATTCAGACAAGACTTTGTCAAAACTCAAGACTTCAGAATCCACCATATCCTTTATTCTGATATTTTTTAATCGCTCTGTATTTTCCTGAATATGTGGAGGGCTCTAACATCACCTTGACTGCATTGAGACGCAGCCGTCTGGCTCTGGCTCAGGAAGTGCATTGCGAGCTGCTGTATGGGTCCGGTGAGACTTTCCAGCCCCGGGACAGAGGGGGGCATAATTAAGGGCCCCGTATGATCCCCGTCTGGTTCCCGGAGCACCCCCTCCAGGATCAGCTCCACACGGTCCACCTCCAGCCCCCATGGCTTCGTCATCTCATTCATGTCCATCTGCATCATTCACACAAGCAAAAAAGATTAATCTTGGGGGAAAGAAATCACGGAATTCAGAAAACAAAATGTAATATTTCTCACCCCGAGATGTTCCCCTAGTTTGATTCTCTCTGTCTGTATCTCCCTCAGGGTCTTTTTGCTCATGTTCTGCATCATGGCGTTGTGTGCGGTGAGACGGGTGGATGCGTTCAGATCCTGCACGGCCACCACTGACATCACCGGACTCCAGATCCGGAACTGGATATCCGCTCCAACTGACACCAGACCACCGTCTTTGGTGGTTACCTTTTGGCAGAAAAATTGTGGGAATGTCGAAACACTTGGTATACAAATCTGAGTTTTTAAAAAGTACTGTTATTTCATTGCACCTTGCATGGTGGGACGTTAAAGGCTCTGGTCCGCAGGTCAACTTTCTGCCACTGATCAATCAAGGGCAGAACCAGAACCACTCCTGGACCTTTAGGAGGACGGATCCGACCCAGGCGAAAAACAACTATCCTCTCATAGTTTGGTACAACCTAAAAATAATACTGTTCATTTAATAAGTGCTTAATAAAGAAGACTAAAACTCTGATAATAATGTGCTTCAATAGAACTGACCTTTAGGACAAACCATCCAGATATGGGAAAAGTTATGAAAGTAACTAGGAAAACCAGGAACGTAACGATCAGGTTGCAAATCCAGGACAACAATCCTTGAGATTTATCTGAAATAAGAATTATATATAAGTTATATATAATATGTAATAATTATATTTAATCATTAGTGCTGTCAAATCGATTATTACTGATTAATCACATTTAACATAAGTTTGTGTGTATATATATATGACATATATATATATACATATGTATATGTTAGATGAGATTAATCGATTTGACAGCACACATACATATAGTATTATATATTTACAAACTCCTATATGCGATTAATCATGCTTAATTGATAACAGCACTAATCATAATTTGTTATTGTATAATAAATAGGATAACGTTATATATATATATATATATATATATATATATATATATATATATATGCTACATGCAGACAGTGTAACTATCAAAATAATATTGACTACCGGTATTTGCACCGTAGTAAATATAGAGTGAATACCTGTGAAGTCGTTTTTCGATACTTTAGGCACATAATCAAATGAATGTCCTCTCTGGTCATGATTGTGAGTGAATTCAGCATGAGATGAAAACAATCCAGGAGTGTCACTGTACAAATGTTCTCTCTGCGACAGACACTGAAACTCATAACCCGGAGATTTTCCGAACATTGTCATGCCGTGTCAGAATAAATCTCGCTCCCTCCGTGATGACAATGATTGATTATTATTGTTAAAAAAAAAGTTTTTTTTAAGCTCAGTGCATGGATGGACAGTCAAAACAAGAAGCACTTCCGCGTTTTGCGACGTCTAAAATGACGTCATGTGCTGAGGGGCAATGCAACAGCGCCCTCTATAGTAACGGGAGTTATATCAAAGTGATATGCATCATATTTGGAGAGGTATGATCTTTTTTTATTATTCGTATGGAAATGTCATTATTTTCAATATCAATTATAGTGTATCCCCTTTTTTCCTAACGAGCATACTGCGTTTAAGATTATGGAAGGCAGTTTGACTGAATGAGCTGAAAAAATCCCTTCACGTTCTCATATTCAGAGACTTCAAGAGAAAGTTTGGTATTTTGAGACGTGCTATTACAAGAATATGGAAAGACTCTTTCCGAATCCGAAAGAGCTGGTTTCAGTCGCTGCATTCTTTTCCTCCTGATTATTTTCTTGTGAGTGCTTTTTGGCAGATTGATTAGGCTACCATTTGTATAACCGCAGTTTTACTACAAATAGGCTTATTTTTATTCGTGGTCTGTGGTTGGTTGCCTAGTAATTTGTTACTGTAATGCGTTTACACTTTTAAATGTTCTTTTAATTTTCGAGGGTCGACCGTCGACGTGTGAGAATAATATCATCACATGCTTAATATTGCATTCATAGAGTGAACCTTTCGCTGGCTGATTACAGTTTAAAGTCACTTCCATAAATCGGGCAAAGCCAACCCCAAAAATGAGCAACACTCAGAGAGCAATAGATAGATAGATAGATAGATAGATAGATAGATAGATAGATAGATAGATAGATAGATAGATAGATAGATAGATAGATAGATAGATAGATAGATAGATTGATTGATTGATTGATTGATTGATTGATTGATAGATTGATTGATTCCAGGTTTCAAGAAATAAAAAAATCAAGAAGATCATTAATACATTTTATTTAGGCTATAAGTCCTACAAATATGAGACACATCTTCAAACTTTTACCAATTAACAATTTATTTCACACTTTAATTTCAAACTGATCATCGAACATATTCTAAATAATCTTGAATTATAATGGCCTTGGAAGGCAATTTGCATTATATACATAACCAGGCTGTGTCACATAATTAAGATGCATAGACTTATTAGCATTATTATGAGTATAAAAGCTACAGTAACACAGATAAAAAGAGACATACAATAAAACATAATGAGAACCAATAAGCAACCTATGCAAAATAATAAATACATTTGTTTTTTGTTTTTGTTTTGTATTCAGGCAGATTCATTGGCATAGTACTGTAACTAGCATGACAGTAAAGCAAAGCACCTGAAGGATTTTGTTCCTCTACAAACTGTCTTTCAGAAAGGCTCCTCAGTTTTTGAACATGTCACACAGCAGTTTCTCCATGGGCGTGTTCCCGATGGTTCTTTGGAAGAAAAGGTGCTCGATTCTTTCTGAACTCACAAAGTGAAGGGATGGAAGGAGAAGTAATAGTCTGCCGAACCTTAAGACAGAGAGATTCATAAAAATAATTTGTGTTAGTTGTGTCTTCTCTAAAAAAAAACGTCTTTATGCAAATGTGTGTGTGTGTGTGTGTGTGTATTTGCTCACCTGGCGACTTGACTGGGGTAAAGTGTGTGGATATGTTGAGCTAGCAGCACTTGGGACTGATCTTGTAGATTCTCCACCTGTTCTGGGTCTTTAAGTCCTCGTGTTTCTGTTACAGAATGTATGGATTAGCAGAACGCAGAACACCAACGTAGTTTTTGTAATGTTTGCTATCATTGCCCCCTTGTGGCAAGAAGAGGGAAAAACCTACCTGGTTTAAACAAAACAATTGCTTTCAAGCATGCAAACTCAGTTGGATCCACTTGCAGGGGCTTGAAGCGGCTAAACACTTCTTGAAGGACCCTCAGGTCGGAGGAGGAGGGGCTTCCCTTGCCCTGTCCTGGGGGTGAGAGGTCAGGTAGGGACAGCAGGGGGCAGTTGTCCAGAGGTAGCGACCACTGAATTGCACAAAGTAGAAACAGCTCACTCCATGCTTCCTCAAGTAGAATCACCTAAAATCACAAAAATGGTGGGTTAAAACTTGCAGTTATTGATAGTGAGAGATTGTTGGGGTGATTATTTAACAATATTTGTTATTTTGATTGGCATTGGCAGATAATTGTACCTGCCGATTAATATACCGTGTGTCTGAAAATAGTTTTGTCGGCAAGAAACAGTAAGGAGAGAGACAATAGTGCACCTGACTCTCACCTGGTCTCTGAAAGGTAGATGGGAAAACACTGGCAAATTCTTGGCCCATTTAACAGACATGAAGAGTAGGCGGGCTGAAGTCTCATATACACTCTCAGGGCCGCGCGAGGGGTAGAGAGCACTGCCGTACTCCGGAGAACTCCTTTCAGGTTCATTACTGGTCACGTCA
>JARWKJ010000396.1:0-18830 GCA_029959095.1 Rhinichthys osculus | reverse complement strand
GAAGACACGTTCCACAAAGTGCAAAAGAGCAAGAGCTGAGCAAGTAGATCTTCCGAACGGGTTAGTGGGACCTAGCTCTGTCCTTCCCATCCAGGTGGAAGGTATCTACACTAAGGCTTTGCTGGATAGTGGATCGCAGGTCACACTGTTGTACAGATCCTTCTATGAGAAACACTTAAAGCATCTGCCATTGACACCAATTGAAAATTTGGAGATATGGGGATTAAGCTCGCAGAGATACCCTTATGATGGCTGCTTGTCTTTAAGGCTGGAGTTTCCAGGATCTGTGGCAGGAGTGGCGGAATCCATAGATGCACTTGTGTTGATCTGTCCTGATCCTGTCATGAAAGGTGATGTCAACATTCTGGTGGGAACAAACACGGCTGTGGTAAAGAAGCTTGTAGACGTTTGTAAGACGACGATGGGTAATGATTTCCTTCATACCCTGACTGTTCATCCTGAGATCAGAACTGCCTATGAACGGGTCATTGCTCTTAACAAGTGTGATGTTGATGACTGTAGAGGGACAGTCTGGTTTCATCGCCTTAAGCCGTTGAAGTTGACTCCGGGAGAGAGTGTGAGGGTTTCTGGAATCCTGAAATACCCAGTCACATCATCTGCTAAAACCCTGTTAGTGGATCAGCCTGAGGAGTCTCGTTTTCCTGAGGAACTGCTAGTGAGAGCTGAGGTGCAGTCTGCTACTGCTGTCCAGTCAAAAAGAATTGGAGTCACTATTAGGAATGTCTCTTCTTGCCCAGTGACAATTAAGAGAGGAATGCCGATCGCCCATGTGTTTCCGGTTGACGTTGTGCCTACCGTCTCTAAACCCAGAGAGAGTAGTGGCCAAACCAAACTGACCAAGGATTCATTTAATTTTGGCGATACATCGGTTTCTGCAGAATGGAAACAACGGCTGGCCGAAAAGATGTTGGAGAGAAAGGATGTTTTCTCCTGCGATGAATTTGATGTGGGATGTTCAAAGAGTACTCAACATCACATTAGACTGACAGAGGATAAGCCTTTTCGTGAGAGGTCACGGCGGCTTGCACCAGCCGACATTGAGGATGTTAGGCAGCACTTGGAGAAGCTAAAAGAGGCTGGAATTATTGCTGACTCCAGAAGTCCCTACGCTTCACCGATCGTCGTAGTCCGAAAAAAGAATGGACAGATAAGGATGTGTGTGGACTACAGAACGTTGAATCGTCGCACAATCCCTGACCAATACACTGTTCCACGCATTGAAGATGCTCTGGCCTGCTTAAATGGAAGCCAGTGGTTCAGTGTATTGGACCTTAGGAGTGGATATTATCAGATCCCTCTGAGTGAAGACGACCAAGAGAAGACAGCTTTCATTTGCCCAGTGGGGTTTTACCAATTCCAGCGGATGCCACAAGGGATTTGTGGAGCTCCCTCAACTTTCCAACGAGTGATGGAAAAGACGTGGGAGACATGAACCTGTTGGAAGTGCTGGTCTACTTGGACGACCTCATTATCTTTGGACGGACTTTGGAGGAGCATGAGGAGAGGCTGCTTAAGGTGTTGGACCGCTTGCAGAGCGAAGGGTTGAAGTTGTCCTTGGACAAGTGCACCTTTTGTCAGACTTCTGTCAGCTATGTGGGTCACATCGTGTCTCAAGATGGTGTCTCGACTGATCCCTCAAAAATTGAAGCTGTCCAGTCATGGCCCAGGCCCCAGAACGTGACAGAGCTACGTTCCTTCTTAGGTTTCTGTGGGTACTACAGGAGATTTGTCAAAGACTATTCAAGAGTGTCTTACCCACTCAACCAGTTGCTGCAGGGGTGTCTACCGGCTAAGACCTTGAAGAAGATTAAAGCTGGGGACAACACCGACAGAGTTGTGTACAAAGCCTCGGATCCATTTGGAAGTAGATGGACTGATGCTTGTGAAGCTGCTTTCAATGAGTTGAAGGTGAGACTTACCCAGGCTCCTGTGTTGGTCTTTGCTAATTCTCAGCTCCCGTACATCTTACATGTTGATGCCTGTTGTGAAGGGTTGGGCGGGGTGCTGTATCAGGACCAAGGACAGGGGTTGAAGCCTGTAGCGTTTGTCAGCAGAAGCTTGACGCCTTCTGAAAGGAACTACCCAGTCCATAAACTTGAGTTCTTGGCGTTAAAGTGGGCTGTTGTTGACAAGCTACATGATTACCTGTACGGAGCAAAGTTTGAAGTGCAGACGGACAACAACCCGCTAACTTACGTTCTGACCACAGCCAAACTGGATGCTACGGGACATAGGTGGCTGGCGGCCCTTTCTGCATACGACTTCAGTCTCAAGTACAGGCCTGGGAGACAAAATGTTGATGCCGATGCTTTGTCTCGTCGTCCTCATAGGGGAGTGAAGGAGCAGGAGTGGACTAATATATCATCCTCTGGAGTGAGATCCCTGTGTAAGCTGCCAGTGCAAGACAAGTACAACTGTTTCACATCTGCCAGCAGGATTGTCACGTCATTGGGAGGATCTCCTAAATCAGTCCCCAGAGCTTACTGCAACTTAGCCACTCTGGATACTTCTATGATTCCAAAACTGAGTTCTGCAGATCTGTCACGTGCCCAGCAAGAGGATCCTTGTCTTGGAGAGATATGGAGAGCTCTTAAAGGAGGAGATCCATGCAAGGTCAAGAAGGAATCTCACAAGGATCTTCCCTTGATCATGAGAGAGTGGGAAAGATTAGAAATTGAGAATGGAGTGATGTCTCGATGCACTCAAGCTCCAGACAAACCCCGTCGTAAGCAATTGTGCTTGCCCAGAAAGTTCCATGAAGTAGTTCTCCGGTCGCTTCATGATGATTCTGGACACCTGGGATTTGACAAGACTTATGGCTTGGTAAGAGAGAGATTTTACTGGCCACGAATGAAGATGGAGGTGGAGAAGCACTGTCAAACATGTGCCAGATGTGTTCAGAGGAAGACCCTGCCGAAGAGAGTTGCGCCATTGTCACACTTATCCAGTGATGGACCTATGGATCTTGTGTGTATGGACTTTCTATCCATTGAGCCAGACTCCAAGAACATTGGCAATGTCTTAGTCATCACTGACCATTACACAAGGTATGCCCAAGCGTTTCCGACTAAGGACCAGAAGGCGTCCACAGTTGCAAAGGTCCTGTGGGAGAAATACTTCATTCACTATGGACTGCCTAGACGGATGCACTCGGACCAGGGACGGGATTTCGAGAGCAGGCTCATCCAGGAGTTGTTTGACTTGTTAGGAGTGGAGAAATCCCGGACAACACCATACCATCCCCAGGGTGATCCGCAACCCGAACGGTTCAACCGGACACTTTTGGATATGTTGGGGACCCTGGATCCAAAGCAGAAACCACAGTGGAGCCGTCACATTGGGCATCTTGTACATGTGTACAATAGCAGCCTGAATGAAGCCACAGGATACTCGCCTTACTTCCTTATGTTTGGAAGGGAAGCCAGATTGCCCATAGATCTGAGTTTTGGTGTGTCTAGTGATAGTACTTCCACTAAGTCTTACCAGCGTTTTGTCAAAATCATGCAGCAAGAGCTGAAGTCTGCATACGAGCTGGCGGAGGAAAAAGCTGGAAAGAAGAATGCAGGAAATAAGAGGAGATATGATCAGAAACTGCATTACTCTTACCTTGTTCCTGGAGATAGAGTACTGATCAGGAATCTTGGATTGCAAGGAAAGCACAAGTTGGCGGACAGATGGAGTGCTGAGCCCTACCTTGTCCAGAGCCAGATGCCTCACTTACCTGTGTTCCGTCTTAAGCCAGAGAGTGGAACTGGACCTGTCAAGATTCTGCATAGGAATCACATTCTTCCTGTTGGACAAGGGTTGAGACAGCAACAAGTTCCTGACCGTGTCCTGGAACCCAGGAAGAGAGTTCTGAGGAAAAGGAAGAATGCTGGACAGACACAGAGTCCAGCACAGGAAGGTGAGAATACATCTTTAACCTGTTAACCGTCACCAGTGCGTGGGCGCTCTGAAGCGTTTTTTTTTTAAATAGTTCAAAGTTACTATCATATTTAATGTGATTAACTTGACAAACTATACATCATTAAAACGATATAAGACTCAAGTTTCAGTATTTGACCACTATTGTATTCTGTGAAACTTATAGTGACAGTTATGTCTTAATTTGTGTCAGGAGTTATGAAATAAAAAAATGAGTCGTTACCTTTAATATGAATTATGAGCGTCAGCTGCTCTCATTCAGAAAAAAAATCCCGTGCGATCGTCATGACAGCGATTCACAAAACAACGTCCCTCAGGGCTTTTAGCTCAAACATGTGCAGATTTGGAGAAATATTGATAGATTCTCATAGGTTTACATCAGACTTCTATAGACAGGAATAATATTTATTGAATTTATACCCAAATGCGTCGATGTAATCATTTTGAGCGCTGTATACTCTGATGTACTGTATCAATTCATACTGAGAGTCTGGGGCGCTGTTTGCACAGTAAAGTCCATATATGGATCACATGAAGAAGAGCCATAATCATGTGACATTCAGGAAGTCCTGACACATAAACAAAGCTATCCGAGATCGCTGTAAACTGCAGATAAAGATGTTTTGAAGACAATAAACATGATTGCAATGATATTTGATTTACCTGTGTTCTTCGAGTCATGTCAGGTATTTTCATAATAATAGATTATATGTATAATGTAATGCTAATCGAGAAAGACTTTCAAATTGTGCAGAATACAATAAAATAATATATTTTCTATCTGATTTTTTTATCTGAAGCCAAATCAGATTACAGAAAGTTATTTAAAACACTCGACTTGCGCTATAAAGTAAGTTGGAGCACAAACATAGTTTTATTCTCATAAATTGTCGTGTATTGATGGTGTGCTAAGCTAACATGCTAGCTAGTACTGAGCACCTGCTACCTAACTTCGATGTAATTTTTATGATTTTATTTTCTAAATAAGAATGCTTACTGAAATGTTTCGTTTTTCAAAAAGGGCATTTGATACAGTTTCACTGTGAAGTGAGAACTTTTATAAAATAAATGAGGGATTGAAACAGTGTGAATTGCTAGTCGTTAGTGATTGTAATGCAGACAAAAGAAAAGCATATTTAGAGCAATAAACAGGCTGGAGAGGTGTGAATATGTGCAGGGGAGCCTGAGACTGAATGGGACTCGTTTTTGCATCACAAAACAATAGAGGCAATAGACTGAATAGATGCTTATAAGATGACAATAAACACCAGTCTAATCAAAATAAAGTCATATGACATGATCTTGAAAAACATTGAACTAAATACAGAGTTTTAGACTTATCATCTTCAGATTTTAAATATAACATGGTTAGACATGTGGCTTTAGCTGCAGTGCATTTCTAGATTGCTACAATGCCAACTTCAATTTTATTTTCATGAAGATGTTTCATAAAAATAAATGTATAATAACTTTACAAAACTTTTAAGCTATTTATAACTATTTTTTTTTCATTATGACAATAATTAATTCTACATTTACAATAAACTTCCAGGTGTCAGCTTTCAAATGAGATCTTACTTGTGCTTTTAGTACAAAGGGTTCATGAACTGTATCTGTTTCAGTTTGGGAATGCCATATCTGGGGATTTTTCAAAAATGGGCTTGAAGCTTAACAGGTTAAGACAGGAAACAGAAGCCAGAGTTGATCAGAATTCTGATGTGAGTTCAGAGAGTGAGGATGAAATGTATGGAGTGTGGTATCACGTACCTGAAAATCATCCTTTGACTCCTAGGAGAAGAGACACTCCTCAGAATGATGCAGGGGTTTCTGATAATGCTGTTTCAGATACTGTTGAACAGAGTGTTTCTGAGAAATTTGAGCATTCTGGAGCCAGAGTTGAGATTCCTCAAAGAGTTGAGACAGATGAGTCTGTAGAGTCTGTTTCAAGACTGCTACCAGAAAGTGATTTTGATAACTTGCAAAGTGTGAGCCAATTGTCAGACATTGGTGATGATGTTGAAAGTGATGTGCAAGACTTTTCAAATGTGAATGAGGATGATGTAACTCAATGTATCTCTACTGAGGTAATTGAAGAGCAGAGAAGGTCTCAAAGAGAGAGAACTGTGCCTAAGAGGTTTACCTATGATACTCTTGGGAAGCCAAAATTTGAGCCTGCCATTGCTCAAACTAAAAGTGTAAGTCCTGTTAGATACTGTTCTACCATCTTTTTGTGGATGAATGTGCCTGCAAGAAGGTTAAGTACTTGTTCAGTTGATTTAACGACTAGACGCTAATTTGAGTAATTTGTTTCAGTATAGACATGGGTCTATTGTGATATTATTTTGCTCATTCATTTGAAAAGTGGATAGGTGTCTAAAAATGTGAAAAGAGATAAGGTACTGAAATGTAAATTGTGTGATTTTCAGTTTTCCCTCGTAATGGGGACATAACGATTCTTGGTGGGGGGAGAATGTAGAGACCTGGATAAATGTTTGTGTTTCTAAACGTATAACTGTCGTTTTTCTTTGAAAAGAGAATTTAATTATTTGTATCTTGGGTCTGAAAACATACACTCAAACAAAGTGTAGATCGACTTTGTTTTTTTTTCAAGTTTAAATATGAGACATGTTTATAAAGGTTTTTTTCAATATGTGTGTAAGGGAAAACAACTCATAAAATGGCTGCATTTTATTGAGTATTCTGAGAGAGTTTCAGTTGGACAATGAAAACGGTGGACTTTGACCCCTAAATCTCTCGCGAGGTTTTTTTTTTCTGGGAAGTTCGACACGAGGAAAGCTGACAGTGGTCGACGCTCACGCAGATTTTTGTTTTAGTGCTAGCTCGGTGACGAGAGTATAGTGTGAACTGAAAAAAAATTCATGGATGAGTTTGCAGCTTGCCGAACGGAAAAGAAATGCGAGAGAGTTCGCTGAAAGACTGCATGCACACTTCAGTTTCACGTGAGTAAAAGAGATAGAGGATATCTAGCACGAGGATCCCATGTGAGAAAATCTGTGTTTTTTTTTCCTATCATCGTTGATTTGTTTTATTAGTTTTACGTGTGAAATCCGGAAGAATATATCCGTGTTTATTTTCTCAAGTTCAGTGTTGCAGTTTGAGATATAAGAAGTTGAGTAATTCGTGTGAAATCCGGAAGAATATACCCGTGTTTATTTTGGGTAAAAGTACTGCAGTGGAGTATGTAGTTGGGAATTCATGTCAACTGTGTGTTTATTGTCTTTGACACCGAGTGATTGTCGAAATCGGGAGATCTGTGTGGATTTTCGCGGATGCATCTAACCACCACGAGGGAGGAGTTCATCGAGGCCTACTCAACGTCGTCGTGGGTTGCGTCACGGTTGCTGTTTGTCATCTCGTTGAAGAGTGAGCATTCTGCAATTGGAATTCTTTTTCCTGATTCGTGAGTAGCCTACTCTGGTTTTGCATCAAAGAGCTCCAACTAGCGCGCCATCTGTGTACTGAAAATCCCAGCTGGGTAAATTTATTACATTGACATTTTATTTTATTTTATTTTATGGTGATTATTGGTTGTGACTTTGTGAATTGAATTATTTGGTCATTCAAAGAGGAAAAAAAAAACAAAGACAACAGAGTACTGAGAATAATAAATGCATGTTTATTGATCTGCCATAATTTTGTGTGATTTCCTGTGGAAAGACCGTTTATTATTAATTATTATTTTTTTCCTTTGAGAGATTTGTATTTAAAAAATCTAAAGGTAAACACAATAGTGTTTTTTTTTTTATTATTATTTCCAAATAGAAAAAACAAATCTGACACTATCAGGTGAAGATCTGAGATCTGGGTTATGTGTTGATACTGTAACTGAAGGGAAATGTGCCTCCACCGGGGTAGTGGATAAATTTAAGATCCCCTAGACAGATTCTTACATTGTGAGCCACAATATTCTACCCGGCAGGAGGGCTACATTCACAAATACAAATAGAAATAAAGTAGGAAATAAAGAAAATTATTTTAAATAATATTAATATCCATTTTGGACTGACATTCTTCAAAATATAATATTTGCATGTGTGTGAAAGAACAAGCTTCTTTGTATTTGTTAATAATTATATTCACAATGCTTCTGAAGTGTAAACAAGAAATGCAATCAACTGCAATCTCTTCTGGATGGTATAATTGTGAATATGTGAATATTTATGTCTGCCATCCCTGGTTGAATCCGGAGCCTCTTGGTCTGATTTATCAGGATAATTAGAGGAGGTAAAGAACATACTAATTGTGCTGCTCAAGACACTTCATCCCATGGCTCTCTCTCTCTCTCTCTCTCTCTCTCTCTCTCTCTCTCTCTCTCTCTCTCTCTCTCTCTCACACACACACACACACACACACACACACACACACACACACACACACACACACACACACACACACACACACACACACACACACACACACACGCACACACACACACACACACACACACACACACACAAACATTCAACAAAAGGCATGTTAGCATCTGCAAAGAGAGTTCTGTAATCAGCTAATATCTCCTCACTTCAAGGTGGCACATTATTTTCAACAAACATATCAAACTTCAAGAGTCAGAAAGCCAGTAATTGCTTATTTAATACTGTATGTGCCATTGACTCCTGTAAGTCCTCTCACGTAGAATGGAAATAGTTGCTCGTGTCAATGAGATCCTAATGTCTAAAACAAGATCAACTCTCACTCTTTTTCTATTCATTTCTTAGGCACATAAAAAACTTTATTCTTATTTTAACAAGTGAAAGTCTGTATTTGTTTTCTCTGCTGCGTCAAATTTTGTGTCTTCTGCAGGCTAAATATTCCCATATTTACTCAATAAAGCCCAGGGGATGAAGGGGACAATTGGTCAGGGTGAACATAAAAGCATGTTTCATCTTCTCTTACTGCCAATTAAAATGGGATAAATTGGAGGGTGGGCCAGAAAGGCCATAAGATCATGATATATGTGGCTCTATAAAGACTGAGGAATGAGCCGCATCATTTAATTTAAATCCAAACAGGCTTACGTTGGTCTGCATGGGGCAAAGTGCACAATTAGAGCTTAGCAGCTGGATCCTAATATATAATTATCAGGATCTGAGCTGGATTTCTGTTTACAGCATGGCAGATCCATGTTTTCTTTGAACAAATTAGGTAATGGTATACATCTATACATGTCTGTATATTAAAATAGGTTTTCAAATGAGCTCATTTTTATGGTTATCTATCTGCATTTGTCTGTACATGTCAATGCACACACTGTTTGAAAGATCTGGAAGCCAAGTACATTTTCTTGTAGTAATGAGTCCATTATCTGAACACGTTAGAAGTAATGTGAATATTATCAGTTATATTATCAGTAATATTATCTCTGGTATCCCATAGATAATAAGTTTGTTTCTAACTGTCTTTTGTATCACTGGAGTCCGATTAAATGTAATGTGAACTAAGTTTGTTGTCATATCCTGAGATATGGGTTTTCATCAGTGCATGAATGGTGTTTATCAGTTGATATCCTCTGCTCTCATTCTGAAGAGTCCGGTCTCATTAACGGTCACACAGACACTTATCCAAGGTGACTTCCATTGCATTCAATTATCTTCCACTTCTTCACTCCACCTCAACCCAGAAAAATAATTAAAGATTGCTTTACATTTTATAAATAGACTTCCCTAAATCCCCTCGGGATCTCAGGATCTTCAGACTCACCCTGGTTATGCACGATGAGCGGCTTTGCATAATTTTCCATACAAATGTACTGTATTCACAAAGCGATTAAACAGTATAGCCCACAAACTGGGAATACATAATGATGGGCAGCTGTGTTTTTCTCTTCTTTCTAGGAACAAAGAGATTCATTTTTATGCCCGATGCATCTGGACATGAGCACATTAATAAGCCATATTTCTCTGGTGTCCCTTTTGAGGGAGAGCTGTGTCACCTGGCTTCACTTACCTGTCAGTTTCTCACCAGGCAGCCATATTGAAATATGTCGGTAAGCACAAAACCAATACACTGAATGAAACCATCGCCCATGCCAAAATTAGTGGCATCATTTTCCCCCAAATGTTTTGACAAAACCCCATGTGGTGGTGGAGGTGTGTGGTATGCCTGTAATTCTTTAACCGCTGTCCCCTTTCAACTACTCTCAATGAGTAATGGCTGAAGTCCATTTTGCTGCACTCTTCTCTCCACCTCCCACTGTTTCTGAGAGGAAAAAAATGCTTCTCATTCTAGCTCAATTATTCAGGAGAGGCACTGACATACTCCACTGCCATTTACTTCACCATTGTAGGACAGGTGTATCTTAGGGTGAAATAATCAAGATAACCTCTACAGCGAGGT
The DNA here is from genome assembly GCA_029959095.1 of Rhinichthys osculus. Classification (NCBI taxonomy): domain Eukaryota; kingdom Metazoa; phylum Chordata; class Actinopteri; order Cypriniformes; family Leuciscidae; genus Rhinichthys; species Rhinichthys osculus. Next base: position 8,528 of record JARWKJ010000396.1, on the reverse strand, counting down.
TAGAATAAAAGTCAGAGTGATTACCCTATTAAACAAAGGGAATTGTTAGTTATGTATAAACATCCTATATGTGATGAACTTATTTGTGTCTTTACTGTTTTATTTATTGGGAAAATACCTTAAAATGTGCCTTTTGTCATTATTACAAATAAATAATTAACATGCAATTCCGCTTTTAGATAAGCAATTTCTAAACTTCTGTTATTAATGTCTTGAAGGGATAGTTCATCCAAAAATCTGTTACTCACTCTCGTGTTGTTTCAAACCTGTATTTAATTATACAAACACTATATATATGTGTGTTTGTGTGTGTGTGTGTGTGTGTGTGATGAAGACGAGCCCACCAGCTCACCTTCGGTCCGTGAGGATGTAAAACAAAGGATGGCGCACACGTGCAAGGTGGAATTTATTTACAGTGCCAGTAAGACAGACAGTTCAGTGTGAAGTATTAAGTTTAGGTGCACAACAAACTAAAGTACAAAAATAAATAAATAAAGACGAAAACTTCCCAAAACGTATCCACAGTATATTGAAATTTGCTTGAGGCACCGCAGTTGCACTCTCACTCTGACTTGGTTAACAAGTCCTGATTTCAGGTTTGGCCTTGGCTTAAATAGGCAAAGGCCAAACCCCGCCCCTTTTTGGGCCACACCAATTTCAGGAACATATAACAAACAGTTAATACACATACAAATACTTCATCTATTTGATAATCCATTCCCATAAAATATCTCTATATATAATAATAAACACTAGGGCTGTCAGTTAAACACGTTATTAACGGCGTTAACGCAAACCCATTTTTAAGGCGTTAATTTTTTTATTGTGCGATTAACGTTTTTTTTGGCCAAGCAAACTTTGTAGTTTTTTTCACATACTTTTGCAACAGGACGCGGCATGCGCGGCACTGCGCGGCACTGCGCTATGAAACCCATTCATTTCAATGGCTTGCGCTGTGCGAGAACGTTTTTTTGCTTCGTTGACCAAAGCGCACGCGGATCTAGCTAGACCGGAAACAAAACAACAGGCACGACGCCGCGGCCGCACACACTTGTTTGGGCTTGCGAGCCGGCCAAATAGTTGGTTAACATTACGTTTTGAGTGGATGACGAGCGCGAGACGCCGAAACGGATGCCAATAAGATTCTGAATGGAAAGTTTACTTTTAAAAAGTTGCCAAATGGTTCCATTGACAAGACCAAAGTGATCTGTGTGTTTTGTCGTTGTGAACTGAGCTATAATCATTGCAGCACGTCCAGTCTGAAATGCCACTTGATGATGGATGGCCAAGCACACACACACACACACACACACACAGCTGATGCGAATTCTCCGCCCCCTCGTCAATCGTCAGTATTTCTTTCACCCTTTTATTGATGGACAGTGTTACATTGTGTGAGAGATTATTTGCTCCAAGTGAGAATGTTAGTGTGAAATTGAACACAGTATATACCAATGTTGTTTTCAATAAAAAACAGTTGCACAAAGTAAGCCGATCCACTTTTCCATGTTGATGAGAGCATTAAAATGAGAAAAAATAATGGGACAAAAAGAAATCAAGAGACATTTAGAATAGATAAAAATGTGCGATTAATTGCGATTAATCGCGAGTTAACTTTGACATTAATGCGATTAATCGTGATTTAAATATTTTAATCGTTTGACAGCACTAATAAACACATAATCCATTCACACATAATACACTTAACACATCATATTTGCATTTAAATACACACACGAACACCTATTCACACTCGACAATGGTTTCGTCAGCTTCCGGTTTCGATGTGCCAGCGCGACCCGGCCATAATGTCATAAGCGGCCGCCCCTCAACCGTTCGGTTTGGCCGGTGCAATTTTCCCGCTGTAACACTGACTACGCCCACACAGACAAACAACTCAGGGACCAAACGACAAGACAGGGTAGTGTAAGTGTATGAAATGACCGGGAAATTTATATGGAAGGGAAAGTGGGGAAATGGATGAATGTCTATGTGCTATCAGCATCGCGTGTGCACCCGCTCCTATGATAGCGGCAATGAAGGGAGGAACGAGACGTGGATGGATGAGGTCAGTATGTATGTGCGTATTTCCCGATAAATTGGGATACGATACATATTGCGATATATTGCGGAATTTAAAAAAAAAAAAAAAATTTACCAAATAATAGAGGTGAAAATGCAACTTGCTGTGTGTCTGAGTTATTCTGGTATGTGTATCACATTATATTGATAACTCAGCAGAAAAATAATAACTTACATTCCAATTTATTAGCAAAGCTATTTGCATTGCAGAGTGTCACTGAACAGTGAACACACTAAAATGTATGACATGTGTTACTGAACACTTAAAATGTATGCCACAATTCATAAAACTGAAATAATCATGCTTAATATTCAACAATATCATTGATCTGCCTGCAATGACTGATTGACACCATTGTATGAGAACTGAACTGATCGATGACATCACTGTTTTCTCCAGAGCTGCTGTATAAACTAAATTAATAACTAATGATTTTTACAACGTAAATGAATCCAGTAGCCTACTGAACAAACTTAAAATGGACAATGGCACTATTTTCTTCTAGAGCTGCTGTAAAAGCTTTAACAAACGTTGTTGCATTATTTTCCTGTTATCACTGTAAAGCTGCTTTGAAACAATCTCTGTTTTGCAAAGAGCGCAATATAAATAAAGGTGACTTGACTATGCTCTAGCTAATATGCTGCAAAGAATTTTTTGATATTTGATATTTTGATAACTCATCTGCGAGTCGCGATCACATCCATATGTTCACCATATGCCTTAAGGGTTTTCAACCGCACTATACGGCCGCATAAATTAAATGCGCAGCCGACTCCGTTATTTCTTTGCACGAGCTGAGATAGACGGAAGACGGAAGCTGCTCCGTTTGAAAGGATTCCAGGGAACACAGTCCTGTAAACTTTGGTTCCGACCACATTAGTTCCCACGCAAAATAGAGGAGAGGATAATTATTTGAATTTGATAAGAAGGCGCGCAACACTATTTATAGGCAAGATTTTCGCACTAGAACGCTTGTTTTTCAGCGGGAATGCAAATTAGATTAGCACTTAACCATGAACACAAAAGCCACACCACACAAATTTGATAAGATAAGAATTTTGAGAGATAAGAATAAGAATCTCGCAGATAAGAAGATAAGAATCTCGCAGCCGGCGAGAGCGAATTTTGCCGCTCTCGCCGGCTGCGGTGTGAACGCACAGTTAGGCTACTTCTGAGACACTGGCCGTGTGAATGTACAGCCCGTTCTCATCCCAAGGCGTCATACATGTGACGCTTTTGACATTTCGTCGAAATCCGACGCACATGGCATCCTTTAGCGTCAATATGAGATGCAGATCCCAAGGCAGACCTAAACCTACCCATAACAGTGCGTGTTATATTGACGCTAAAGGATGCCATGTGCGTAAGATTTCGACGAAATGTCATATGGCGTCACCTATATGACACCAAAGGATGAAAATGTGTTGGAAATGGAATGTACGATGGGCAACGTAGACAGCGAGTCAGCGATCTACAGGAACTGAGGAGGCCGTTTGACACACTTGGATTTGATGAAATGCTAACGTCATTTTAAAACAAAAATCCGTTTAAAACATGATTTTAAAAAAAAGTATCGATACTAGAGGTTGAAATATTGATACACTATCGTGAAAAAAAAATATCGCAATAGTTAGTTGTAGCCTATTGATATTTTTGCACAGCCCTAGTGTATATATATATATATATATATATATATATATATATATATATATATATATATATATATATAGTATATATATATAATATATATATATATATATGCTAGCATATATTTATAAATAGGCTTTGCTATAACTGTTGTGTCAAATGACCTTTTCTTGGCCAGATTTATTTAGAGTCAACAGCATGCTTGACTGCATTTCCAATTTCTCCCAATCCACTTTCGCCTTTTTCTTCACATCTGCAAAAAAATGTGTAAAGATGTAAAGCTCCTAACCCGCTCAAGTGCTTTGTAACCTGCTGTAGCTGTACCGTTCACCCCACCACCCTGCATTGACCCCGTATTTGGTGTGTGTTTTTTTGTGGCTGCATAAATCAATATTGTGAGTCTAAGGGTCAGTTTTTTTGGGGGGCTTTATTAAATGATAATCCGACTTGTCTCCACACAACAGAAGCTTCTAACATCTTCCATTGGAATATATTATAGCCAAGATAGCATTATTCATTCATTCACTGTGCCATATGGTAACATCAGAAATGTGGTTGTGAGTCTAGCCTGAAGGAATACGGGCACTGTGGTGTCTGGGCATTCGATATGACTATCGATTTAGCTCACACCGTGAACTACCCTTTACTGGTTTTCTCTCTGGGGGTTTGGTTTAATGCATTCTCTTTCCTTTCCACCACTAATTGCTTCCTCTCTGACCTCAAGACACATTCTGCAGTTCTGGCGACCATCTTATATATATATATTTATAATGTTTGTGTGTATGTACGAACTATGGGTGGGATGGGAACAAGAGGTCACTCATAGTGGGATCCCATGGGCAGATCCCATCTTTTGACTAGAGCAGTTCAGGAATGTGGAAGTAGTCTAAAACACCACTTTGAGACTAAGAGCTGACAAACTGTTCTGGTACCACAGTCTCAATGGAACTGTAATGGCTCCCCGTTTTACTATAAGCTTCGTTATCAGGACCAGCTGCAGCACCTGAACTCATGTTGTACCGGGTTTCTTTACTCCCTAGTGCACTGGCCCAGACTGGCCCTCTCATTTAAACACAGACGGCTACCTGCATGAGTGCCTGTTGAGAATACACCCATTTGGCCCTCTGTTTCCTCTTATGAATTGCCACTCATATACCTCTTTCGTAGTTCAGTCCAATTACTGGGCAACGAATGCAGGCGAAAGGAAACGCAATTATGATATGCTATTTCCGCCAATGTGCCCTCAAGAGCTTTACTTAAAGGAGCTATTCACATGTTTCCTGTAGAAAAAGTGAAACAACTAAATTTGAACAACTTAATTTTGGAGCTTGCTAGGCCTTGTTAAATGAGTTTACAGCAGATAATATGATTCTAAACTAGTGTGATTATTTGATTTGCGTCATACTTACTACATTTTTTTGTGGAGAGTCTAAGGTGGATCCACTAGACATATAATGATTTACAATATGTCCCGGACAAGTCAACATGACCTTTTAAACTCAATTAATATTGAAACGGAACAGATTGTTGAAAGGTTGCATCTGAATTGGAGTGTTGCACTTGTAGACGTTTGGTGGTTTAACTGCAGTCACAAGAAAACAGAAAACAAAATACAGCCACACAAGAAAGGTCACTGCCTGACATGCACTTTAATTTATCAAACATGACTCTACTTTTAAAGATTGTTTCAAAGAGATTCACATGTCAGCATTATACCACTAGTATGGACTTAGTGAAGGACACAAGTAAAATTAAATTATCTATTCTATTCATTATATTCATAAATTATTTTTTTTATTATTCTATGCTATTATCTTTTTATCTGTTTATTTTGTTATTATTTGTTATACTGGAAGCAGAAACCGAATATTTATTTTTGACATTTTTAATATGCTTTGTTGTTTAAAGCTTGATTGGTTCCTCTGAAGAATGTTGGGCCTAACACAGTTGGAGTCAGTTTATATCAACTGTGAATGTGGCTCTAAAATGAGACCCTTCTTAAGTTTTATATCTAATATGGTGAAATTCAGGCATAATGAAATCACTCTTAGTCTGGAACAGACAAATAATAATTAAAGTGAATAGTAGGTGTCATGTGGATAAATGTGAAATGCAATGGAAAATTTTTCATGGCAAAGGAAGAGAGAAAGGAAGAGAATGACTCATCATCTGCTCAACCTCATGTTGCTATAATGTCACTTGTGTAACTTTTTCCTGTGAATTGAAATGTCAAGATACTCTTATCCATGTAATGAAGAAAAAATTGTGATCAGTCTGTGAAGCTCAGTTGCAATTGTGATATATACTGCTATATTGTATGCATATATATATATATATATATATATATATACAGCGCCGCCGCTCCCACCACACGCATCACGCGCTGTGCGTAGGGCACCAAGTGCTGAGGGGGCACCAAAAATAGCCTAATGAAAAATAAATCATCATAGTCATAATAATTATAATGCCGATATTATTTCAGTATTGAAATATTATTAGGCACTTTTTAGGCATGTATATAACAAAACAGGCGGAACAAGAGTAGCTATTTAATTGCTCTAGAAAGTAACGATGGTGCCCTCAAAAAGTTAAACTGGCAATAATCATAAAGGAATTATGCTTGGGGCACCAAAATGGCTAGCAGCGGCTCTCTCTCTCTCTCTCTCTCTCTCTCTCTCTCTCTCTCTCTCTCTCTCTCTCTCTCTCTCTCTCTCTATATATATATATATATATATATATATATATATATATATATGTGTGTATATATATATATATATAACATTTTAAAATAACTGCTTTCTATTTCAATATATTTTAAAATGTCATTTATTCCTGTGATGGATTTTCAGCAGCCATTTTTCCAGTCTTCAGTGTCACATGATCCTTCAGAAATCATTCTAATATGCTGATTTGCTGCTCAAGAAACATTTCTAAGTATTATCAATGTTGAAAGTTATGCTGCTTAATATTTTTGTTGAAACTGTGATGCATTTTCTTTGCAGAATTCTTAGATGAGTAGCAAATTCAAAAGAAGAACATTTATTTGCAAAATAGAAACCTTTGATAAAATTATAAACTTTTGACAATGTTTCTTTTTCTAACAGAGGCCTTTTATGTGCTCTTTATTTAATCTCTTATATGCCTTTATTCTTTTCTTTTGAATTACATTCTTGAATTGCTATGCCTTTTATCTGAATCTATTGCATTTATATGCCAATTACATGCCAGACCTCTCTTGCCTTTTATAAAATGATATTTTCCTATAGAGAATGTTGAGACAGGGTCAAATGCAGGGGCGGAAGAATATTAACTATAATTTCCCTAAGAAATTGGCGCAGATTTCCCTCAGAGGCTTTGATTGAATTTGAATCCACAGCATTCAATTGTAGGATGTGAGGGTGAAAAAGAAAAGAAAAGAAAAAGCTGTTAAATAAATCCATAGATTTTCTTTGTTCATTGCTCCATGTAGTGGTACATTGCACATCACTGTCTTTAGACTCCCTTTCACCAACTTGAGAGAAAACTTCAATAAAGGTTTTTTTTTTGAAAGACGAAAAAATAATGTTTTTGTTAATTTCTGTATTTCATGCATTACTAATTGTGTTTCAGTTGGAGTGTTAGCACAATGAGAAATTCTGCGGATAAAAGGAAATGCATTGCAAGGCCACTGAAACAAAATGAAGGAAGTCAGGAAGATAATGAAGTGCTCGCTTCGCTGAGACATGGGGTGTGCAATTCCTTTATTCTACACGTCTAATGTCATTCTGACGGGATTGCTTCTATGCACTGCTGAATAAACCTAATCAAAGCTTTTGAGATCTGCCCTGCAAAGGTAACACTAGCAAAACAACTGTAAGACAGGCTCATGATACACGGCTCATGATATATTCTTTTTGAGGAAAGAAATGAAATCAATTCAAACCATTTGACAGACATCAGGATGGCCACTAATGGCTAGTAAGCTGGGATAGGTTTTCAGTAAAAAAGAAAAGGAAAAAAAAGAAGATACATTTCACTTGCAATTCAGAGGAGCAGCGATCTGAAGTCATTGAGGCTGCTTTTACTTCTCAGCAAGGACAGGTATTGCATACTTTCATCTTAAATTCTTTGGTTCCTATCATGTTTGATTTTTCATCACTGCCTTTCATGTCAGTTTAACTTTGATACTAACACTCCTCCATCGACTCTATTCATAGGACACGGGTATCTTCTCCAATTGGGTCTGACAGTTTCAGTGATTCATTCGTCTCCACAGGCACTGGATAAAGAGCACCAAAGATATGACAGCAACAAACCTTTGTATTAATTGTCAACTTAAATTATCAACTTTGTTTTGATTATCAACTCAAATTTAGTTTGCTTGCAACAAAATGAGCAACTGGTGTTCTTGAACACAGGTACTGTCAACAGTGACATGAATTAACTTGCCTCCAGGCTGCAATTAAAATGGTGATGCAAAAAATAAAAATGTTCAACAATAATTTAAAATCTAGTCACCACTGAAAGCTTTTTGGGCATCAATATGTGATTTTGTCTCATCAAGGTCAGTGCAAGTGTTTCCTTGTCTTTCCTTCGCAACAACAAACAGTGCATGCTGTGATGATCGATTCGCAAACAAATGACTTTTATGAATTCTTTTTAATGAAATAATTCTCAAAATGGCATTGAACTAACTCTAGATAGCGGTTTGATTCAGTTAAGTTTCAGTTTTCATGGATATTCTGTTTGTATTCGTTAGTCACACGTGTTTCTTTGTTCAGATTCCCGCCACTAATCCGTCTCCTTGGTTACCGTCATT
>JARWKJ010000395.1:0-18876 GCA_029959095.1 Rhinichthys osculus | reverse complement strand
TTAGGTAAATGCAAGTAGCTAGTATTATGGCAAAAATACAAACAAACTGTTTTCAGGTCAGCTCTTGCCGCTACACTAAATTATAAGAGGAAAGATAAAGAAAAAACACGCTGATAAACAGGGAAAAAAGAAGAAAAAACAAATCCCAGCGGTGCCTCCAAAAATTTAACCCTTTTCTCAACCCTTGTGGTTAATTTAAATATTTCACAAACAAGAAAATCCTGGATTCCCGGCAGTTGAATGTCGAATTGGCCGGAGGTTAGTTTCTTCTTTTATCAAATTATTAATAAGCGCACGGTGCCTCCACCAGGGAATAATAAAGCAAAATAATGTACTTATTACTAGTAAATTATACTTCCCCAGAATTTTAGATTCTTGTTTTTTCCAATTAATTTAAATAATAAATCAAGACAGCAATTAGATAAGGGGGCGGGGGGGAATAACAAAGATTTATTAATTAGACACTAATATGAAACGATTAGTATAAAATAAAATAAAACAACAGCTGTTGTATCAAAGCGTAAAATAAGAAAAATGGAAAGATATTGTTTGGTTCAGTCGTATAACAGTTTGTTCACTCTTTAAACAATTAAGTAGCCTACACTGAAATGAATTGCTGTAAAAATTACAGCATTATTTTACAGCAGCTGGCTGTTTTTTAATAATACAGCATTTTGCTGTAAACTGCAATGCATTCAGGGGTCCCGTGGCGGTTTGACTTAAATTTACGGAATGTTGCTGTAAATTTCAAATCTACAGAGCCATCGTCGTCGTGGGATTTTCAACGGTCGTGATTCGGGACAGCGGCAAGGCGAATGATTCACACACAACTGTGGTAAGTGACTTTTAGTTTTTTTTTAGTTTTCATGTTTTGTAACTGTCGCAGTATATGAAGGTAGGCTATTAGCGGTTACTATTTGTAATCCAGGATTCACGCGCCCGCGGTAGGATTTCACACATTCCCCGGCGCTATAGCATCTAACGTTATGGGTAGAAAACCTGAGTCCCTACATTTTGAACATCATGCTTCAATGACACCAGTGGGTATTCACGGGAACTTCGTGTTAATTAGCACAGTTCGTCGTGATTATTTTATGCCAGACAGTCGTCTGTTAACACAGGCGCAGAAATGAAAACGCGTTGCTAAGGCCTTGCTGTCAGCCCACTCACGGAGCGTCGCTGAATGGGAGAATGGTGCTGTTCCAATCGGTTTAACTTAGCTACTTAACCAGCTAGGTGTGGATTTGTGTGACTTTATTTTCAGCCAGGTAATGTTAGTGTTTTGTATAATGTTAACGAGTTCGTTTGCCCATAAAATCTTTAAGATATTAGGTTAAACTTATTTGGCTTGCTGTCCGCAAGCCAAATAGTTGAAGCAGCATCAACTCGAGCTCTGATATACCCCCCAGTGGCTAAATGTAGGACCTGTTAATTAAAGGGCAAGGTACCTAAGATGAAGGTGGAGTTTGGGGAGGTGGAGGGATACTGGAACAGCTGATACTAGAGAGAGGTAAGCGGCTGCTTATATACTCTGTTTGTTGATTGAAAGATTGGATGGGCTCGCTCCTCCCTAACTTACGTTTAGGAACTTCATTTAGTTCATTTATAATATACGTAATATGCTTTATAAATTTACAGATATTTGTGTTTGTGTTGAGTGCCTCGAAAATAAATGTACTAACACTGTTATTGAACTTAACGTGTCCTCCTCTTTATTCTTCCACATGACATGTCCTTCACTTCTTTCTTTTACATCTGTCTTACACACCAGAGCTCCCTCTAGAGGTTTACTATAGAACACCACATATTCCTCTCTCTTAAGAACAAACATAACATAACAATGACTCACTACTAGTAACAGTAAGGATACAAGATAACAAGTAGCCTATTCTTTTTCCCTTAACTTCCTTTTGATAATATTACTCCCATGATTTGAACCCAGAACAAGTAGTCACCTATTAATGCAATTACAAAACACTCAAATGTAACTCTCACAAACAGTACTCGCAGAATACTCACAGAACAGCTATTCATTATTTTTCTTATAATGCAAAGACACATATGATGTGCTAGCAATGCGTTAAATCACATGTTACATCACATAGTCCTGAGTCCATGCAGGCGCATGCCTACTCCGAACAGGCCGTGCAACTATAGGTTGTTCACTCCCTAACGATTCAGTGTTCCCAGAGTCAAACAATGACAGTTCACTTGACTCATCTGACTCTGTTCTACTTGGAACAAGTGCGGGTGCCAGGTGAGATGCATTCCAACATCGTCCATCAGACAGTCTGTATGTGTATAGTCCTTTCTTACCCACAACCTTTAGGGGTTTCCCAAATTTAGACTGGGTCTTTGGCACAATTCCTGGTCTCTTTACACCAACAAAAGACCCACACTGAAATGAGACATGCTTTGCGCTGCGTTTTCGGTCACTGTACTGTTTACTTTTTGCCTGTTTCTCGCTCACATGCGAAGCCAGCTGTTGAGGTGAGAGCAGTTTACCAGCAGGTGGCAAGTGAAGACCAGAAACGTTAAGTTTGGTTAACATGGGTCTCCTATGCAAGAGTTCAGTTGGGGTGGACTGTGTTGTGGCATGCGGCGTTGCGCGGTATGCCTGCAGAAAGTCTTTGGTGAACTCCTTCCACCCTCTTCCCTCCAGTGATGCAGTTTGTAAGCTATCCTTCAAGCTGCGATTGAAACGTTCAACTTCCCAGTTTGCTCTAGGGTAATACACAGATGATGTCCTGTGTACGATTCCTCTGGCTTGCAGGAATAGCTTGAACTCATGTGAAGCGAACTGAACTCCATTGTCAGAAATCAGCTCTTTCGGGTTCCCCTCCCTACTAAACACAGTAGACAGGAACTGTATCACAGACTAGGTGGTAGGATGTGAGACAAACGCTATCTCAGGCCACTTACTGTAATAGTCCACCAGAGTGACTACAAAGCGACAGTCCAAGGGTGCTGCGTCAAAAGGACCCATGATGTCTATGGCCACTTTTTCCCAGGCGTCAGAAGGATAGGGTACAGGTTGGAGTGGTGTTATGTGTGTGACAGCAGATTTGTCATGTAACTGGCATGTAACACAAGATTTCACAGCCATTTCCACTTGTGCGTCCATACCAGGCCACCAGTAGAGTTCTCTCAGCCTCCTTTTCGTCCTCACAATGCCTTGATGTGTGTCATGCGCAAGCGCGATGAACTTGGGCTGGAGACATTCTGGAACTAGGAGGCGGCTGGTCCCCCGCACCACACATCCATCCTGGAGTGAAAGTTCATGCCGTATTTGAAAATATGGCCGTAAAACACAATCCAGTGCCTTTGCACACTTTGGCCATTTTGAAGTGAGCAATCTGCGTAGCTCGGCTTGAATAGGACAATAATTGCATGCTGCTTTGAACTCAGAGCTGGTTTTTGCCGTGATAGTGGAAGTGAGTGCTACAACTTCAACATCATGTTCCAAACTAGGTTCAGTACTAGGCAGCGGTAAGCGAGATAAACAGTCTGCAGTCACATTCTCACGCCCTGGTTTATACTGAATGTCATAGGTAAATGCCATCAGCCTAGCTGACCATCTGGCTATGCGCATACCTGCTCTGCCTTGACCCTTAGATGTTAGAAGAGTGGTCAGTGGGCTGTGATCTGTCCGCAGTATGAAGAATCGTCCCCACAGGTAGGTCCTCCATCTCTCTGTGGCCCAAACACATGCTAGTGCTTCTTTTTCTACAGTGGAGTACTTCCTTTCTGCTGCCGTAAGGGTGCGTGAGGCAAATGCCACAGTACTCTCTGTGTTGTCTGCATGCAGCTGGGTAAGAACACCTCCTACTCCATAGTCTGAGGCATCTGTGGTCACAATAGTGGTTAGTTCTGGATTGAAAAGTGTGAGGGCAGCACTATTCACGATCAGACTTTTTACAGACTCAAAGCTCCCCTGAGCCTCAGGTGACCAAATGAACGGAACAGAGTCGCGTAAAAGCATGCGCAGTGGCTCCACCACGGTAGCGAAGTTTGGTATAAATTTAGAATACCATGACGTAAGACCCAGAAATGAACGAAGACTAACCTCGTCAGCAGGAGGTGGGGCATCTGCCACTGCAGAGACATGTGAAGCATCAGGCCGCAATCCCTTCTCAGACAGCGTGTGACCCAGAAATGATAGTTCTGATTGTCTGAAGTGACACTTTGCGGTGTTCAGTTTGAGTCCTGCCTTGTTAATTCGCTGCAGCACAGATTGTAGGTTATCATCGTGTTCCTCAAGTGTTGCTCCTGCGACCATGATGTCGTCTAAGTAGCAATGAGCTCCAGACTGACCTTTAAGGATTTCAGACATCATCCTCTGGAAGCAGCTTGGAGCTGAGGCCAGTCCATATGGAATCCTTTTGAAACGAAATAACCCATCATGCGTAATAAACGCAGTAAGGTTCCGACTTTCCTCGTGCAACTCAACCTGATGGTAAGCACTTTGGAGGTCTAGTGTGGAAAACACCGTAGCTCCGCACAGATTTGCGAACATCTCCTCCATATGCGGAAGAGGAAAACTGTCCACAACAATGGCTTTATTAGGCTCCCGTAAGTCGACACAAAGCCGAATACCCCCGTCTTTTTTCCTGGTGACCACTATCGGTGAGACCCACTCAGATGCATCCACAGGCTCGATTACGTCCTGTTGTACAAGCTTCTGTAATTCCTTGGACACCTCGTCACGGATTGAGAAAGGCAAGCGCCTCAGTTTCTGCTGAATGGACTGAACCTCAGGCCGAATCTTGACACGATGTACAAATCCTCTTGCACATCCCAATCTGTTTTCGGAACTTGCAGCTACAGACGAGACAGACTGCGCACACTGAGCTGTACTGACCTGGCCATCACATAATTGTAAACACAGTCCCGTAAGAAGATCTCTGCCCCGCACAGCTGAGCCCTTTTGTACAATGTATAGGTCTGCAGTAGTGCAACGGTCACCGTATGAGATACTGGCTGGCAAACATCCTTTCACATCAATTGCATCACCCCCAAAACTTACTAGACTGAGTTTCGGTGGTGAGAGGGGTGCTTGACTGAACGATCCAGTGTAAATTGACATTGGTAGTATAGACACAGCTGATCCAGTATCTACCATTAGCTGAATGTCCCGTTTTTGTCCTGTGCTTACGCGTATTTGTACTGTACACATTATTTTACCACAGTCACGAGCAGAATGTTCAACATTTAACACAGTCACTTCAGGCACTGTAATTTCACTCACCCGTTTGTTTCCACGGCATGCCTTAGCGTAATGTCCTTTTTTGTTACAGTTCCTGCACACTGCGTCCTTAGCAGGACATCCGGGAAAATTAGCTGCGTGTTGCTCAGAGCCACAGCGGTAGCAAGTAAGTGCACGGACGGGTTTGGATGGTCCGCGCATCGCGTCGGCTTTATGTTTGCTCCATCGGGGCCTGTTATGTTGTTGAACTGCTTGTACTGCGTTGTCGGATGATGCTATCATCGCTTTGACCTCCGCTGTAGCAATTTCAATTTGCCGGGCGACAGTCACAGCTTTTTTAAGGTCGAGTGGTACTTCCAACAGCAGCCGTTCTCTGACGCGCGTTGAATTAGTCTTTTCAACCAGCTGATCGCGTATCATCTCATCCTCCATAGCGCCGAATTCGCAGGTAGCAGCCAGTTCACGGAGAGCAGCGATATACTGGTCTGTGGATTCGCCCGCGCGTTGACTGCGTTGCCGGAAGCGATAACGTTCAGCAACCACGTTAACTTTAGGAACGAAAAAGTCCTGGATTGCACTCAAAGCAGAAGCGTACGTATCATCTCCCTGTTGACTCACAGTCAGAGTGTAGAACAATCTTTGCCCTTCGGCTCCGAGGCAGTGTATCAGCAGAGCACGCTTCCTAGCATTAGACAGCTCCTCTCCCAGGGCCATCAAGAAATTGTCAAAAGTTTTAATCCATGCCGTGAACGGGATCGGCGGCTCTCCCGGTGTTTGCAGGAACGGGGTGGGTTGGCTCAAACTCAAAGCCATCCTCGTCGCCAATATGTTGAGTGCCTCGAAAATAAATGTACTAACACCGTTATTGAACTTAACGTGTCCTCCTCTTTATTCTTCCACATGACATGTCCTTCACTTCTTTCTTTTACATCTGTCTTACACACCAGAGCTCCCTCTAGAGGTTTACTATAGAACACCACAGTTTGTTTTTATCGTCTGGCAAATGTTTTTTTTAATAGGGTGCACAAGGCATTTTACCAGTGTGGTGACACATGAACAAATGAACTGATCATGCGCGACGCTGATCTATTAACAATCGAGTTGACTTATTGGAGTTGTAGAATGTTTTTCTTTTCATAATTTTTTTTATTGCGCTTCTGAATCTGGCTCTAATCTGGTCTCGGTTGTCGATTTGCGTTAGTGCAGTTGAGTTGGGAAGTTGAGAGGGCAGTGCAAGGAGTTTCCAGTTAGCAATAGAGGTAATTTTCTAAATATTTCGTTGGCTGTTGCATTTGTTGGCTGTAGAGTAGTGATTTAAAACAGTAATTTATTATTTGACTTAAGTGTGAGATTTTTTTTTTGTGCGTCAGTTGGAAATTATATCAGGTATAGTGCCAATTAGCATTTAAAACATATTTTAGTGTAACGTTTAGACATATTAAGCAATGATGCATGTTGTGTAGATCATTTAACTGTTTAAAATGCATTTAAAGTCCCACACGGTTTTTTTTTTCGCGCACGTTTTTTGAGCGTTTGCGCGCACTTATTGAGCGCCTTGTTCCTTCTATCCATTGTATTTTAATGTCTGACTCCAGATAGCATTGTTTTCTGAGTGTGGAAATTAAGGGTAGTTAGCTTCCAAAATAATAAGTTTCAAGATGATCTGTCAGTTTTGCTCAAATGAATTTGAGACCGTTATGTCTTATGTAAGGCACATGAAATTACACAGATATTTGCCAAATGCAACTTTTAAGTGTGAAATAGCTAACTGCAGTTTGGTGTTTAAAAGCTTTAATGCATTTAAATCACACTCATACCGGTATCATAATGAGAGACAACCTGTAGCTGTGGCACAACTCTGCAGTAACGTTACTGATTTGACTTGTCACATTGAATGCTGTTCTGTGCATTGTGAGGATTTGACTGTTTTTTTTTCACATCTAAAAACCCATTTGAAAGAGGGCACAGCAGTAACTTGTCAATTTAAACAGTGCAAAAAGACATATACTGTCTTGTCAACGTTCACATCACATTTATCAAGATGTCATAAAGGAAAGACAGAGCACAGTCTAATTGAAACCATTGTTCAGATAACAGGTGCAAGCCAAGGACGCTCTCTGGAGTCTATGGTCCATTCTGAGGACAGGTGTGAGGCTGCTAACTCAAATCAAATGACTGTAAATGAGATTTGCCCAGAACATGTAGATGATGAGATGTTTCTAAAAAATCTGTCCCTATTTTACCTTAAGTTGCAGGCAAAGTTGGTGCTTCCTGCGTCTGTTATTCAAGCGGTCATTGAAGGATTCCAGGAGATACATGACATGAGCCTGTCAAATTTGCTGAATAAACTAAAAGAAAAATTGATTCTACTTGGAGTCCCTGAGACGGACATAGAAAGAGTGGTAGATGAAATTAAAGTGGATGATCTTCTCCACACTTGCAACACTCGGATACTGAAAACAGATCAGAGGAGGAAACCCGTGTTTAAAGAGAGCTTCAACTACATTGAGCCAGTTCCCATTTGTTTAGGGAACAATGAAGCAGTAAATGAATGTTTTGCCCAATACATTCCAATAAAAAAAACACTTTCTAGTCTTTTCAAGAGCGAGTCCATGCGGGAGCAACACAGCAACACCCATTTGCAAGTTCACGACAGCAATGTTTTTAAGGACATTTGGGATGGAAAAGTAGTTGCAGAAAATGCTTTGTTTAAGTCAGATCCCATGTCCTTGGGCTTGATTCTCTATCAGGATTCATTTGAATTAGTTAATCTATTAGGTTTAGGAAAGAAAAAACACAAAGTGCTGGCAGTCTATCTCACTTTAGGAGACATTTTGCCTCATAATCGGTCAAACACTGACCATATGCAACTTGTTCTTCTTTGCAGAGAGCAAGATTTCAAGTTCTTCGGACATGATTTGGTGATGGGGCAGTTGATAAAGGATCTTAAAGACCTTGAGGTGAGTGGCATCCAAATGCCCAGTGGTGAGATTAGGAAAGCAAGTGTGTGTGCCATTGCTGGAGATAATCTTGGCTCACATGCTATAGGAGGTTTTGTTGAAAATTTCAGCACAAGTTCCTTCTTTTGCAGATTTTGTGAAATTGATCGACCAACATTTGTGGCAGACCCACTGGCCAAGGGGCCAAGCAGGACTGTGCATTCATATAAAGGTAATATCCAAGCAGAAGATTTGCACCTTAAAAAAGGGGTCAAATTTGACTCACTGTTCAATGACTTATCACATTACCATGTGTGCCAGCCTGGCTTGCCTCCATGCATTGGACATGATCTTTTTGAAGGTGTTGTGTCCTATGATTTGGCTCTGTGCATTAAACATCTGGTCAGGGTTGAGAAACAGTTTACATATGTGGAACTCAATAGAAGGGTAAATCAATTTAGATACCGAGGCAATGATGCACATGATAAGCCATGTGAGATAAATTCTGGGAGTGATAAACTTGGAGGGCATGCTGTTCAGAACTGGTGTTTCCTGAGATTGCTACCGGTGTTAATAGGAGATAAAATAAGGGACCCAACTGATAATGATGTGTGGCAACTTGTTTTGCAGCTCCGACAGATGGTAGAGTTCGTCTGTGCACCTGCCATTTCTTCTGGACAGATCGCCTACTTAAAGGTAATGATTTCTGGACTACATGTATTTTCGAAAGAAACTATTTCCTGACCATCCTCTGAGGCCAAAACACCATTATGTTACCCATTATCCAGAACTAACAGTCCAGTTTGGGCCACTCATTCGTCTCTGGACCCTCAGATTTGAAAGCAAACATATTTTAAGCAGTGTTCAAGAAAGTTGCACAATTTCAAGAACATTTGCTCTACTCTTGCTGAAAGGTATCAGCTATTTCAAGCTTACTTAAGTGCTGGTAGTCTGTTGCCACCCCATGTTGTTGTTGAAAAAGGAACAGATTTTTGCCCATCCGATTATAATGACGATATTAGAGAAGCTGTTTCACACCTTAACTGTCAGGCAAGCACACTAATTTCACATGAGGCAAAAGTTAAAGGGACTAAATACAAAAAACTATGTTTCTTGTGCTTGATCAAATTGATGATGGAATTGTATTTGGCAAAATAAAAGCCATTCTCATTCAAGGAGATTACGTCAACTTCATCACAGAAAGATATAACTCTTCAACTCTCATTGATCAGGGCCTTCATTGCATTTCCGAGAAACCTGCAAAAAGGCTGTGTTGTGTCAGCCAAGAAAACCTATTAGACTATTATCCCATGTACAAATTGTGTGGCCTGTCAGTGCTTGCTCTTCACCACTCTTTTCCTTCTCAAGAATGATGTCTGCAATTGTGGGGGAGGAAGTAAAAAAGGTCATTTCCAAAGCGCTTCCTGGCCTTCTTGAAGAAAAGAAGGAACAGTTGATGCAGAGACTTATTAGCTGGGGTGTGGAGAGCACAGATGATCTAAAGTATGTAGAGGAGGGCGCCTGGAGTACTGCTGGGAGCTATTAGCTGGAAAACACAATTGGATCACAGCATGAAGCCTTACCAAACACAGTTTAAAATTTGATAATAATACTGTATTTTAGATTCCCCTCATACAAGCATCTGGTGGCGTTCTGGAACCCGATCGAGGCAGCAACAGCAAAAATTGTTAGGGTCACAAGGGCAAAGAAAACCTATGCTACTACCACAACAATTGATAGCCCTTTAACCAGACCAACTGTAAGTTTTTTCTCTCTCTCTCTCTCTCTCTCTCTCTCTCTCTCTCTCTCTCTCTCTCTCTCTCTCTCTCTCTCTCTCTCTCATACACACACACACACACACACACACACACACACACACACACACACTCTCACACAGATACCAAAGCATAAAAAGGATGGTTTTGAACTGACACTCATTAATAAGGGTGTAATGATACCCTCATTTCACGATTCAATACATATGAGATACTAAACTCACAATACAATATTAGAGGAAGCCGTCAATAAAGTGCACGAGCCCCAGTATTTGCCGACCCCGTGTCTCCTTCCATCACCCACACACCGAACCATCGTTTGTCACAATAAGGAACCTCAAATATTCCCCCATTGTATTATTATACATTATATTCAACATTATATATAGTAGTTTAATGTAGTACTTACACTAAAACTCTGTAAACTGGATTTTATTTTTATCACAGTAATTTTAATTTTGGGTGAACTATACACAAAACAGATATTCACTATCCACGATTCATATTGTTACATTTTTGTATTGCGATATATTGGTACACCCCTACTCATCTCATTAAAGTCATCTCCCCCCAGAAACTGCTGCCGATAGATGAGCTCTTCCTCTTCCTCACATATCTGTCCACTGGCTGTACCCAGAGAGAGTTGGGTCATAGATTCAACATCCACAGAGCAACAGTCAGCCGAATCATTGTGACCTGGGGCAACTTCCTCTGCAGCTTACTGGGTTCGGTCTGTATATGGATGTCTCCAGCAGCTGTGAAGGCTAGTCTTCCACACGACTTTGAAGGCTGCTACAGCGACACACAAGTAGTGCTTGATTGTACAGAGCTACAGTGTCAAACACCTTCATCCCTTCTCCTCAGAGTGAAGTTTTTTCCAAATACAAGTCCCACTGCACCTTTAAGGCTATGGTGGGCATGTCCCCTCACGGAGCCCTGACTTTTGTGTCAGCACTCTTTGAGGGTTCCATGAGTGACAGGGAGGTGTTTCGTCAGTCAAGGATTACATCACTCTTAACACCTGACATGGTCATAATGGTGGACAAGGGATTCTTGGTGGATGACCTTGTACCTGGGCCTGTTCATCGTCCTGCCTTCCTCTCCAAGAGGGCCCAAATGTCAGAGGTGGATGTTCTGAAGACGCAGTCCATTGCCCGTTTGAGGGTGCACATTGAAAGGTTAATCAGAAGAGTAAAAGAGAATAAACTGTTTGATACCACTATCCCTCTCTCCATTGCAGCATAAACCAAATCTTCACAGTCACTTGTCTCCTCTCAAACTACCAAATTGGACCTCTGGTAAAGAAATGGAGATTATGAATTGAGAAACTGTAGCCATATCTTCTTCCAAAGAAATCGATATTAACTTTTTTTGTGTTCAACATACAGTATTCATAAGAATAACATGATCACTTTGTAATTTGTCTCTAAATTGTCTTGTATATAGTTTTATGAATTGTGAGAACTTGAAGGTGCAATACAATAAACACCTAAAAAACACAGGCATGGTCATTTAATAATTTGCAGTTTAGAGTTGTTAAAGAGGCAGTTGTAGTACCAGAGACATCTGCCTACTCTTGAGTACAATGGTAATAAATGACTGGTCTTTTTCTTGGGGTGCTCAGTGTTAAAATACTTTTATTGCGCTTAATCATAAAAACATCTTTACCTTTCACATTTCACACAGAACATACAACATTTAATTGGAAACTAATTACTAACACCAACTCTTGAAGTATTAGACATTAGGCATTAGATATTTCTGTATGTAGACATAGAAATAAAACCTGTCTACATTTTTTCTGATTGCATCCAAAACATCACTGTCTCTGTAAACTCTTTGGATGAGTATGTCTTCC
The DNA here is from genome assembly GCA_029959095.1 of Rhinichthys osculus. Classification (NCBI taxonomy): domain Eukaryota; kingdom Metazoa; phylum Chordata; class Actinopteri; order Cypriniformes; family Leuciscidae; genus Rhinichthys; species Rhinichthys osculus. The sequence continues at coordinate 7,098 of JARWKJ010000395.1, read as the reverse complement.
TCAGCTGAAACAACCAAATCACACCAATCCATTCCAGTAATTAGCATCTGCCCCTGCACTTGCCAGTAATAAGCATGGGGTTTTTTTTTAGCTCCAATTTGCCTGACTCCATTTTCAAATATGGACAGTCAACGTAGCTTTTAACATTCGGACATTTCATCTCAATCAGCCCAAACGGACATGGCTCTGAAGGGTCAAAGATGATCCCGTCTGGAGACGCCCCCAGCCAAGGAGCGTCAGGGTGAATGACCAAACCACAGGGGTAGTGGTTGACCCTTTTTATTTGACTATATTCACAGATAGTATCCGCCTCTAATTCAAGCCCCCTCTTCATAGCCGCTGTCTGACGGGTCCCTTGCAATATCCGGGAGGCCAGACCTTCTTCAGTCTTTTCCCGAACCTGGCAAATCTCTCTGAATCGTGAGGCAGTCAGTCTATGCCGCCTCAGCTGATGCCATTCCGTACATGAGCTTTGTACTCTGGTAGCACATTCATATTGGTGTGCCATGTCCCAGGTGACCTCCAGACCCTTAAGGTGAAGCTGTTGTGGTTCAGTGCAGACGAACATACAACTGGATGGCTGTAGGCGGTAATTCTGAAGAGGCAAAGATGGTTGTGGTGGGGCAGCATGGAAGGACAGGTTTCGCTTTGCTATTGCTGGTTGTTGGTAGGACAAGGGACTACCGGCTTGAACCTTGCCCAGGGCAGAGTTGACCAAGGGAATTTCACAGCTGATGCCCAAGCTGCAGATCATCGGTGCGTCAGCTTTAGAGAAATCTTTATAAACCTCTGTTTACCACCTTGGAAGTAACAATATATTATTTAAAATACACTAAATATAATATAACAACCACAATTATCATACCAGTAACTTTCCCTGTATTTTCTATCCACAGTATGCTACGCATGGCATACAAGTTCATAATGAAGGACCCTTATGAGAACATTATCCTATTGATTTAACATTTATTTATTTTTTGAACGATTTATATTCAATTTCAGTTTTTTTTTCTTTGAAGCAGAATATTTGTTTGTATAATCGATGGGCCATAGTACATTTAATTAAAAGGGGAGGAAAAAGAAAATCATGAAATATTGGTATACAGATTTTGGTTGATATATCATACTAAACAGTGAAATGTGCTATTGTTATATCCCTACTCACCTGAAGGACGGATAGATCAGGCAAATCTCCAGTCAGGCCTTTGTAGAGTGTGCTCCTGTGTAGAACATAAAACTTTGTGGGAAGTGGCATATCCACAGATATTTTAATTCAAACTTGTAACATATTGTAATAATAAATCTACAATATCCAGCCTTTACCTTACACCCTCGGTTGTTGCTCTACGCTTTGGTTTAGCCGACAGCACAGCCATCTTTTCCACAGGGCCTGGCTTTATACCCTATCAAGTTATTCAGGATACAGTTATACAAGTAGTTAGAAAATATAGCCAACATGTCTATAATTATAGTGCAGACTTACCAAAGTTCTGGGCTTGTGCCACTGCTGTTCCCCTTCAGTACAGCTTAGCACAGGAGGCACAGCTGGCACATTCAGTTCCGAGTAATGTGCTGACTGGAACAGCAAAGCAACGCAGTGGTTGCATAATGCTGCTCCAGCAACACATGTGCAGCTGTGTTGTATAAGCTCCACTGGAATCGAATCTTTCAGTACCACCTGCATAAGTAAAATGTCATATTACATACTTACTTATCATAGCTTGTTCACTGTTTAATCATTTGTTTAGGACATAATCTTGTGTGTGTGTATATATAAATAAACAAACCAAATTAGATTGGATTAGTTCCCCTTCAGGGACTACCGCTGCGTGTAATCGCAGTGGGAACGCCCTCAGCGTGACGCGTCTGAAGCATGAATGAAATCAGTCAATGGAGAGAATGAGCGTACGGCGAGTGACGTCATAGACCAGGAAGCTATAAATATCCCCTGAGCACACAACACGCCAGCTTTAGTTACTTCAGCAGCTCGGTGTGTGTCTGAATCTGTCGATTGTGTTTGTCTGTTTTGTCAGGAGTTTTCACTATATATATTTTATATAAAAAAACCAATATGAGCGAGCAGTATAAGAAGTATGTGTGGCTTGTTTGGGAGTGCAGCAATGCCCAGTCGGCTCTCGAGGGAGTCGATTGTCAGCATTGCGAGCGTTTTCCCTTGAGAACTCTGCGCTCGCGGCGATCGCTCTTCGAGGAGAGTGATTTGTTACGAGCTCCCCGAGGCTCGGGTCCCGCTTCTGTTGAGGCAGAGCGGCGGCGCTTGTCTTGGGGCTCGCAGATGGATCTCGCTGGCGACGTTGAGACGGGCTCCGCCCTATCTCAGCTATCTCCGACGAGATCTAGTGCCTCTCACCCGGCTCCGGAAGCACGCGCTGCGGCGGTTACTTCTGCCCGGGTGGAGGCACATGATGATGTTGAATTGAGATTTTTCCAGTTCTGAGGAGCTGGATGTCGAAAGTTTTGCATCAGAGAAAACTAGTTTATCACATTATACTGCAAATGAAGAAGGTTTGATGGATGTATTATCTCGGGCTGTTGAAAAGCTTAAAAAAAAAAAAAAAAACAGTATCGAGTGGCCAGCTGATAGACAGGTTTCTAGAATTAAAAGCAATCTAGATGATAGATTTCTGTCTGCACGACCTCAACCTTCTCGCCGGTGCTTACCGTTCTTCCCAGATCTTCATGCTGAGGTTTCAAAAGCCTGGGTTAGACCGGTTTCAAGCAGAATTTACACAAATCAATCCAATGCTTATGGTAACATTGTTGGTGCTAAATCTGCTGGTTATGTGATGATACTGTAGGCGGAGGAGACGCTCGCGAGCTATCTCGCTCCTGCTTCATCGTCTCCACTTAAAGCACCGGCTCTTCCACCAAAAAAAAAAAAAAAAATATATATATATATATATATATATATATAAATAAATATATATACCTCTGTGCTGGTGGGGAAGGCTTACTCTATGGCTGGGCAGGCGGCTGCATGTTTGCATACGATGACTTTTATGCAGGCTTTTCAGGCCGACCTGCTCAAAGGAAAATCTGAGGGGGGTCCCCGCCGAGAGAGACTTGCGTTCACCTCCCTTAAGGGTGCCCTGTCTCTCCCGGCGCCCTCAGGGGCCCGTCCTACTAACCCTGCCGAAACAGGGCGTAGAAGGGTCTGGCGAGTGCTTTCCCGAGGGACGCTCGTCGCCTCTAAGGAGGGTTCTAGTGTGTTCAGACCAGTCGTTCCCTGCTGGTGCGCCGTTACAGGGCACTGTGTCTGTCACGCAGAATGTTCAACCAGAGCAAAGTTTTTCGTCGAGTTCGTCTTCCAAAAGAGCGCAGCAGAAGCGGAGTGTCACGTCTCGTGCCCCCCTGCAGAGAAACTGGAGGGACGAGGCGGGGCGCTCTCCGGCGCGGCCTTCTCGGGGCAGGACTGATCTGAGGACAGTCATTGTCGCCAGAAAGGCAGCGTCGAAAAAGTCCTGACGGGCTGAACGTCAGGACTCTGAGGGTGGTCCCCATCGGGAAAAACTTGAGTTCACCGCACCAAGACACGGTGCCCTGTCTTTCTCGATGCCCTCAGGGGTCTGTTCTACTAACCCTGCCTATACAGGGCGTAGAGAGACTCGGCGAGCGATTTCCCGAGGGACGCTCGCCCCCTCCAAGGAGGGTTGTGGAGTGCTCAGACCAGCTGTTTCCTGCCAGTATGTTACAGGGCGCTGTGTCTGTCACTCGGGATGTTCATCCGGAGGCCAGCCTCGAGAGGCTGGTTCCCTTAGTAGAGTTCCTGGCGGAATGGGTCCCCCACCCAGCAGGGAGTTAGGATACTACTTCATCAAAAAAAAAAAATCCTGACGTGCTGAACGTCAGGACTCTGAGGGTGGTCCCTATCGTGAAAGACCTGAGTTCACTGCACAAGAACACGGTGCCCTGTCTTTTCCGATGCCCTCAGGGGTCTGCTCTACTAACCCTGCCTTCACAGGGCGTAGAGAGACTCGGCGAGCGATTTCCCGAGGGACGCTCGCCCCCTCCGAGGAGGGTTGTGGAGTGCCCAGACCAGCTGTTCCCTGCCAGTACGTTACAGGGCGCTGTGTCTGTCACTGGGGATGTTCAAATCAGATCCGAGGACTGGTTTGTCATGATAGATCTAAAGGACGTTTACTTCCATGTATCTATCCTCCCTCAACACAGGAAGTTCCTGAGGTTCGCTTTCGGGGGCAAAGCGTACCAATATCGGGTTCTTCCGTTCGGCCTAGCACTGTCACCCCGAACATTCACGAAGTGTATGGATGCTGCTATAGCCCCGCTGTGGTTACAGGGCATCCGCTTTCTGTACTATATAGACGATTGCTTGATTCTAGCTCAATCGGAACAACAGGCGGTTCGGCACCGAGATGTCGTTCTTGCTCATATCAAGTGACTGGGGCTGAGGCTCAACGCCAAAAAGAGTGTTCTTTCTCCATTACAGAGAACCACTTTTCTCGGTGTAGTGTGGGATTCGACGACGATGCAGGCACAATTGTCACCTGCTCGTGTTGCTTCGATTCTCGCCGCAGTACATCAAGTCAAGCTAGGCCGGTCATCCATTTTAAAACAGTTCCAGAGACTGTTGGGTCTCATGGCGGCTGTGTCCAACGTGGTACCTTTTGGCCTCCTGCACATGAGACCGTTACAGTGGTGGCTCAGAACCAGGGGATTCTCCCCGAGGGGAAATCCGCTTCGCATGATCATGAGTTCGCGACGGTGTCATCGCGCCCTGGTTATGTGGAAAGATCCTTGGTTTCTGTCCCAAGGCCCTGTGTTGGGAGCTCCTTGTCGTCGCGTGATGCTAACGACAGATGCCTCTCTCACGGGTTGGGGGGCGATCATGAGTGGTCGCCCAGCTCAGGGTCTGTGGGAGGACCATCACCGTCTATGGCACATAAATTGTCTAGAGATGTTGGCAGTGTTTCAGGCCCTGAAACATTTCCTCCCGGACCTAAGAGGCCACCATGTTCTTGTCCGGACAGACAACACATCGGTGGTTTCCTATATCAACCACCAGGGGGGTCTGCGTTCTCGCCCGCTTTACAAGCTGGCACGTCAGATCCTTCTGTGGTCCCAGGGGAAAATTCTCTCTCTCAGAGCTATTTATCTCCCGGGGTATTTGAATCAGGGGGCAGACATCCTGTCGAGGCAGGGGCCGAGGCCCGGGGAGTGGAGTCTTCACCCCGAGGTGGTGGAGCTCCAATGGGGACATTTCGGTCGTGCCGAGGTAGACCTATTTGCGTCCCGAGAGACATCACACTGTCCACTGTGGTTCTCTCTCAGCCAGCCAGCCCCACTGGGGTTGGATGCTATGGTACATCCGTGGCCGAGGTCACGCCTGTACGTTTTTCCCCGATCGCTCTGCTCCCAGGAGTTCTGGAGAGGGTTCGCCGGGACGGGCTCAGTCTCCTGCTTATAGCCCCGTTCTGGCCGGCCCGAGTGTGGTTTTCGGACCTAGTGTCTCTCCTCGACGGCTCTCCCCTAGAGATACCGATCAGGAGAGATCTGCTCTCTCAGGCGAGTGGGTCGATCCTTCACCCCCGTCCAGAGCTATGGAGGCTGTGGGCTTGGCCTCTGAGGGGGCCCAGCTCATAGATTCTGGTCTCTCGGCTGAGGTCATTGAGACCATTCTCCAATCCAGAGCTCCCTCCATGAGGAAGTTATATGCCGCGAGGTGGAAACTTTTCACCTCTTGGTTTGGAGAGCGCCAGCAGGACCCAGTTAATTGCCCGGTTGGTACAGTGCTGGATTTCCTGCAGGACCGTCTCTCCACAGGGTTATCCCACTCCACACTGAAGGTGTATGTGGCGGCCTTAGCTGCTTACCACGCCCCTTCAAGTGGAGGTTCCCTCGGGAAACACCCACTTATATCTCGCTTCCTTCGTGGCACCCTGAGGCTGAGGCCTGCAGTTCTCACAAGGGTACCAGCTTGGAATCTGGCCATCGTCTTAGAAGGTCTCTCCCTTGCTCCTTTCGAGCCCATCGAGGAAGTTTCGGAAAAGTTTCTTACTCTTAAGACTATCCTTCTTCTTGCTATCTCATCTCTAAAAAGGATTGGTGATATTCAAGCACTTTCAGTGGCTCCCTCGTGCCTGGAATTTGCTCCTGGTATGGGTAAGGCCTTTCTCTGTCCGAGACCAGGTTATGTTCCTAAGGTGCCGACCACTTTGGTTAGACCTATAGTTCTGCAGGCTTTCTGTCCTCCGCCTTTTCTGACGTCAGACCAGAGGAAACTTAATTTGCTGTGCCCTGTTAGGGCTTTAGATGCGTATGTCCACAGAGCTGCTCTGTGGAGGAGATCGGAACAACTGTTTGTCTGTTTTGGGTCACCTAAGAGAGGGTGTCCTGCATCTAAGCAAAGGATGAGCAAGTGGGTGGTCGAGGCCATCTCGCTTGCTTACGGTTCGGCCCATCAGCCTTCACCTTTGGCTGTAAGGGCTCATTCCACCAGGAGTATGGCTGCCTCTACAGCTCTTCTTTCAGGAGCTTCTCTTCAGGACGTTTGTGATGCGGCAGGCTGGTCCTCACCGCACACTTTCGTCAGATTTTATTCCCTTGACCCTAGCTCCACTCCAGGGGCTCAGGTTCTCTCGTCGGTTTGTGTCTCCTGATGACACACGACGGGGATTTGGTCGTATGGGGGTGTGGGTATTGCGTTCCCACTGCGATTACACGCAGCGGTAGTCCCTGAAGGGGAACGTCCCGGGTTACGTATGTAACCCTAGTTCCCCGAAGGGACGGACGCTGCGTGTCCTGCCATACTCTCGGCATCCCCTTGGGTCGCTGCTTCAGTAACTTTTAAGCTGGCGTGTTGTGTGCTCAGGGGATATTTATAGCTTCCTGGTCTATGACGTCACTCGCCGTACGCTCATTCTCTCCATTGACTGATTTCATTCATGCTTCAGACGCGTCACGCTGAGGGCGTTCCCACTGCGATTACACGCAGCGTCCGTCCCTTCGGGGAACTAGGGTTACATACGTAACCCGGGACGATTATGTTGTATAATATGCCAACTGCATTAGATCAAAATCTCAAATCGTTTATTTGAAACATGATAGCCTAATACCTATAAC
>JARWKJ010000394.1:12500-18904 GCA_029959095.1 Rhinichthys osculus | reverse complement strand
AACGACCCGGGGTTTAGAACGACCCGGGGTTTAGAACTACTCGAGGTTTAGAACAACCCGGGGTTTAGAACGACCCGGGGTTTAGAACTACTCGAGGTTTAGAACTACTCGTGGTTTAGAACTACTCGTGGTTTAGAACGACCCGTGGTTTAGAACTACTCGTGGTTTAGAACTACTCGTGGTTTAGAACTACTCGTGGTTTAGAACGACCCGGGGTTTAGAACGACCCGGGGTTTAGAACTACTCGAGGTTTAGAACGACCCGGGGTTTAGAACGACCCGTGGTTTAGAACTACTCGAGGTTTAGAACGACCCGGGGTTTAGAACGACCCGTGGTTTAGAACTACTCGTGGTTTAGAACGACCGGGGGTTTAGAACTACTCGTGGTTTAGAACGTCCGGTTTAGAACGACCCGGGGTTTAGAACGACCCGGGGTTTAGAACTACTCGAGGTTTAGAACTACTCGTGGTTTAGAACTACTCGTGGTTTAGAACGACCCGGGGTTTAGAACTACTCGTGGTTTAGAACTACTCGTGGTTTAGAACGACCCGGGGTTTAGAACTACTCGTGGTTTAGAACTACTCGTGGTTTAGAACTACTCGTGGTTTAGAACTACTCGGGGTTTAGAACGACCCGGGGTTTAGAACTACTCGAGGTTTAGAACGACCCGGGGTTTAGAACGACCCGTGGTTTAGAACTACTCGTGGTTTAGAACTACTCGTGGTTTAGAACGACCGGGGGTTTAGAACTACTCGTGGTTTAGAACGTCCGGTTTAGAACGACCCGGGGTTTAGAACTACTCGAGGTTTAGAACTACTCGTGGTTTAGAACTACTCGTGGTTTAGAACGACCCGGGGTTTAGAACTACTCGTGGTTTAGAACTACTCGTGGTTTAGAACTACTCGGGGTTTAGAACGACCCGGGGTTTAGAACGACCCGGGGTTTAGAACGACCCGGGGTTTAGAACTACTCGAGGTTTAGAACTACTCGAGGTTTAGAACTACTCGTGGTTTAGAACTACTCGTGGTTTAGAACTACTCTGGGTTTAGAACGACCCGGGGTTTAGAACGACCCGTGGTTTAGAACGACCCGTGGTTTAGAACGACCCGTGGTTTAGAACTACTCGTGGTTTAGAACGTCCGGTTTAGAACGACCCGGGGTTTAGAACTACTCGTGGTTAAGAACGACCCAGGGTTTAGAACTACTCGTGGTTTAGAACGACCCGGGGTTTAGAACGACCCGGGGTTTAGAACTACTCGTGGTTTAGAACGACCCGGGGTTTAGAACGAGCCAGGGTTTAGAACTACTCGTGGTTTAGAACGACCCTGGGTTTAGAACGACCCGGGGTTTAGAACGACCCGGGGTTTAGAACTACTCGAGGTTTAGAACTACTCGTGGTTTAGAACTACTCGTGGTTTAGAACTACTCGGGGTTTAGAACGACCCGGGGTTTAGAACGACCCGTGGTTTAGAACGACCCGTGGTTTAGAACTACTCGTGGTTTAGAACGTCCGGTTTAGAACGACCCGAGGTTTAGAACGACCCAGGGTTTAGAACTACTCGTGGTTTAGAACGACCCGGGGTTTAGAACGACCCGGGGTTTAGAACGACCCGGGGTTTAGAACGACCCGGGGTTTGAACGACCCGGGGTTTAAAACGAACCGTGGTTTAGAACGACCCGGGGTTTAGAACGACCCGGGGTTTAGAACGACCCGGGGTTCAGAACGACCCGTGGTTCAGAACGACCCGTGGTTCAGAACGACCCGGGGTTTAGAACGACCCGGGGTTTAGAACGACCCGGGGTTTAGAACAACCCGGGGTTCAGAACGACCCGTGGTTCAGAACGACCCGTGGTTCAGAACGACCCGTGGTTTAGAACGACCCGGGGTTTAAAACGACCCACGGTTTAGAACTACTCGAGGTTTAGAACTACTCGTGGTTTAGAACTACTCGAGGTTTAGAACTACCCGGGGTTTAGAACGACCCGGGGTTTAGAACGACCCGTGGTTTAGAACGACCCGTGGTTTAGAACTACTCGGGGTTTAGAACGACCCGGGGTTTAGAACGACCCGGGGTTTAGAACGACCCGTGGTTAAGAACGCCCCAGGGGTTTAGAGCGACCCGGGGTTTAGAACTACTCGTGGTTTAGAACGACCCGGGGTTTAGAACGACCCGGGGTTTAGAACGACCCGGGTCTTAGAACGACCCGGGGTTTAGAACGACCCATAGTTTAGAACGACCCGGGGTTTAGAACGACCCGGGGTTTAGAACAACCCGGGGTTTAGAACTACTCGTGGTTTAGAACGACCCGGGGTTTAGAACAACCCGGGGTTTAGAACTACTCGTGGTTTAGAACTACTTGTGGTTTAGAATGACCCGGGGTTTAGAACGACCCCGGGGTTTAGAACGACCCGTGGTTTAGAACTACTCGAGGTTTAGAACTACTCGTGGTTTAGAACGACCCGGGGTTTAGAACGACCCGGGGTTTAGAACTACTCGTGGTTTAGAACTACTCGTGGTTTAGAACTACTCGTGGTTTAGAACTACTCGTGGTTTAGAACGACCCGTGGTTTAGAACTACTCGTGGTTTAGAACTACCCGGGGCTTAGAACGACCCGTGGTTTAGAACTACTCGTGGTTTAGAACGACCCGGGGTTTAGAACGACCCGTGGTTTAGAACTACTCGTGGTTTAGAACTACTCGTGGTTTAGAACGACCCGGGGTTTAGAACGACCCAGGGCTTAGAACGACCCGGGGTTTAGAACGACCCGTGGTTTAGAACGACCCGTGGTTTAGAACTACTCGTGGTTTAGAACTACTCGTGGTTTAGAACGACCCGGGGTTTAGAATGACCCGGGGTTTAGAACTACTCGTGGTTAAGAACGACCCAGGGTTTAGAACTACTCGTGGTTTAGAACGTCCGGTTTAGAATGACCCGGGGTTTAGAACGACCCGGGGTTTAGAACGACCCCGGGTTTAGAACGGCCCGGGGTTTAGAACGACCCGGGGTTTAGAACGACCCGGGGTTTAGAACGACCCGTGGTTTAGAACGACCCGGGGTTTAGAACGACCCGTGGTTTAGAACGACCCGTGGTTTAGAACGACCCGGGGTTTAGAACGACCCGGGGTTTAGAACGACCCGTGGTTTAGAACGACCCGGGGTTTAGAACGACCCGGGGTTTAGAACTACTCGTGGTTTAGAACGACCCGTGGTTTAGAACTACTCGTGGTTTAGAACTACTCGTGGTTTAGAACGACCCGTGGTTTAGAACTACTCGTGGTTTAGAACGACCCGGGGTTTAGAACGACCCGTGGTTTAGAACTACTCGAGGTTTAGAACTACTCGTGGTTTAGAACGACCCGGGGTTTAGAACGATCCGTGGTTTAGAACGACCCGGGGTTTAGAACGACCCGTGGTTTAGAACGACCCGTGGTTTAGAACTACTCGTGGTTTAGAACGACCCGGGGTTTAGAACGACCCGTGGTTTTGAACTACTCGTGGTTTAGAACTACTCGTGGTTTAGAACGACCCGGGGTTTAGAACGACCCGGGGATTAGAACGACCCGGGGTTTAGAACGACCCGGGGTTTAGAACGACCCGCGGTTTAGAACGACCCGTGGTTTAGAACGACCCGTTGTTTAGAACTACTCGTGATTTAGAACTACTCGTGGTTTAGAACGACCCGGGGTTTAGAACGATCCGTGGTTTAGAACGACCCGGGGTTTAGAACGACCCGTGGTTAAGAATGACCCAGGGTTTAGAACTACTCGTGGTTTAGAACGTCCGGTTTAGAACGACCCGGGGTTTAGAACATCCGGTTTAGAACGACCCGGGATTTAGAACGACCCGGGGTTTAGAACTACTCGAGGTTTAGAACGGCCCGGGGTTTAGAACTACTCGAGGTTTAGAACGACCCGGGGTTTAGAACTACTCGAGGTTTAGAACGGCCCGGGGTTTAGAACTACTCGAGGTTTAGAACGACCCGGGGTTTAGAACGACCCGTGGTTTAGAACGACCCGGGGTTTAGAACGACCCGGGGTTTAGAACGACCCGGGGTTTAGAACGACCCGGGGTTTAGAACTACTCGTGGTTTAGAACTACTCGTGGTTTAGAACGACCCGGGGTTTAGAACGATCCGTGGTTTAGAACGACCCGGGGTTTAGAACGACCCGTGGTTAAGAATGACCCAGGGTTTAGAACTACTCGTGGTTTAGAACGTCCGGTTTAGAACGACCCGGGGTTTAGAACATCCGGTTTAGAACGACCCGGGATTTAGAACGACCCGGGGTTTAGAACTACTCGAGGTTTAGAACGGCCCGGGGTTTAGAACTACTCGAGGTTTAGAACGACCCGGGGTTTAGAACTACTCGAGGTTTAGAACGGCCCGGGGTTTAGAACTACTCGAGGTTTAGAACGACCCGGGGTTTAGAACGACCCGTGGTTTAGAACGACCCGGGGTTTAGAACGACCCGGGGTTTAGAACGACCCGGGGTTTAGAACGACCCGGGGTTTAGAACTACTCGAGGTTTAGAACTACTCGAGGTTTAGAACGACCCGGGGTTTAGAACGACCCGGGGTTTAGAACTACTCGAGGTTTAGAACGACCCGGGGTTTAGAACGAACCGGGGTTTAGAACGAACCGTGGTTTAGAACGACCCGGGGTTTAGAACGACCCGGGGTTTAGAACTACCCGGGGTTTAGAACGACCCGGGGTTTAGAACGACCCGGGGTTTAGAACGACCCATAGTTTAGAACGACCCATAGTTTAGAACGACCCGTGGTTTAGAACGACCCATAGTTTAGAACGACCCATGGTTTAGAATGACCCAGGGTTTAGAATGACCCAGGGTTTAGAACGACCCATAGTTTAGAACGACCCATGGTTTAGAATGACCCAGGGTTTAGAATGACCCAGGGTTTAGAATGACCCAGGGTTTAGAATGACCCATGATTTAGAATGACCCAGGGTTAACTAGTTCAAGCATGAAAAGCTCCATTGTTCTGTTGTTTTTATGTATTGCTTGTCGGGGTGTGCGATATGTATCATCTACAATAATATTGTAAATTATTGTTTTAGCGTTGTGGAAGTTATCGAGTAGGTCACTGGCTTTGCAAAAAAACGAACAAAACACACAGTGAGTGTGAGGCTTTCACTGCCTGATGTAGCTACTTTAATGCTGTTAAAATGTGTAGTGTAATATACTGGGCCGTTTTCCCCACGCAAGTCCAGTCTTACATCAAAATATATAGTTAAGCAATATCACACGAAGTGCTGTTTGACTTGACAATGAGTTAACATCTTGAGTCTTTTTGCTTTATTTTGTCAATAAAATTTCTAAACGAAAGCACAGCAGAACTGTTCTGCGTCTCCGAGCAACACATAGCAGAGCTTTATTCCTGACCGAGTCTGTTTTGAGCAAATCAGTTTAATCAATGATTCACTTACTGAATTAATCAGTCATTTAAACGAATCACGACTAAGCCACGACTGCATCTTCTGCAGTGCAGGGATGGATTTGTGTTTATACTGCTTTCATTATATTGGTAACAGTGTCTTATTATTCTGATTGAGTAAGACTAAGAAAATGCCATTATAAAGGTAAAATTGTATTTATTTTTATTACAATAGCACATATCCTGAAGAGCCTTGAAAGACGAAGCATGACTGACTCGGATGAAGAGTGAGTGCGGGAGAGCAGTACCTGCAGGGTCTGTCCGATGCGCTTCAGCGGAGCAGCTTTAACTGGAGGAATGAGGCTCGCCAGAGACGTCACTCGAGACAGAGGCTTCACACGCTTCGTGCTGGGCTCCTGCACACACACACACACTGATGAACACCTCACACACACTGATGAACACCTCACACCTGTGCTGGGCTCCTACACACACACACACTGATGAACACCTCACACCTGTGCTGGGCTCCTGCACACACACACACACACACACACACACACACTGATGAACACCTCACACACACTGATGAACACCTCACACCTGTGCTGGGCTCCTACACACACACACACTGATGAACACCTCACACCTGTGCTGGGCTCCTACACACACACACACACTGATGAACACCTCACACCTGTGCTGGGCTCCTGCACACACACACACACACACTGATGAACACCTCACACACACTGATGAACACCTCACACCTGTGCTGGGCTCCTACACACACACACACACTGATGAACACCTCACACCTGTGCTGGGCTCCTGCACACACACACACACACACTGATGAACACCTCACACCTGTGCTGGGCTCCTGCACACACACACACACACACACAGGATCATATGTGATGTGAGGCAGAGCTGTCTACACTGGGATGGACAGGTTTCTGCGAGTCTTTGGCTTCCGGAGACGTCTCTGACTCACTCTGACATCAGCGC
>JARWKJ010000394.1:0-7500 GCA_029959095.1 Rhinichthys osculus | reverse complement strand
TAATATTAGTCTCTCTGTTTATCCCGAGGTTTACCGCAGTCCACCAGATCCAGGCCGTATCCAGATCTGATGAAGGACCTGCGTCTGGACACACACACACACACACACACACACTCCAGATCTGATGAAGGACCTGCGCCTGGACACACTCAAACACACACACACACACACACACACACACACTCCAGATCTGATGAAGGACCTGCGCCTGGACACACTCACACACACACACACACACACACACACACACACACACACACACACACGTACACACACACACTCCAGATCTGATGAAGGACCTGCGTCTGGACGCGACGACAACGCAGTCCTGAAGTGTCACTAGTCTCTCCCTGTGAAGGCCTCCTTCCCTTTACCTCTGTACAGATAATCATTGCCAAAATAGTTCCGGTTCACATGGCTACGTGGAAGCGATAAATAAATCTGTTTCATACATTTTTTAAGGCCAGACAAGTCATTTGTTGAGGTCAATTTGTAAAGAAAGACTACACGCCTGCGCACATATATATTCAAACGCACATACCTATAGACTAAACACGTCATACGCATGTGCACGCCGTCAGCGTTTTCACAGGTTTGCGCAGAGATAACCTTTTTTCAAAATTTTACAAGGCTTGCACCGTGGAACCTATTTCATGGTTTGTGTTCTCGAGCCCCAGGCACTGCTGTTGTGCGGATGAGCGGCCGGAGCGCGTTAAGGGTTTTCTGTTAGAGCGGTGTCGTGTTAGCGGCCCCTAAGTTAATAACTAATGATCTTTAGAACGGAAGTGAATCAATCAAAACTAACTTTAGCTGGACAATAACTTTATTCTAGAGCTGCTGTGAAGCCTAAACAATCTCTGTTACTGTAATTTCCTATTATCACTGTAAAGCTGCTTTGGAACAGTCCATATTGTTAAAAGCACTATAAATGAAGGTGACTTGACCCGCCCTCAAACATAGTAGCTGGTTCATGTTGTGTACATATCGAGAAGACGTTGTTTTCTGCTCTGCAAAAGCCAATTCTCTTTGCAAACACTGTCAAAAGATGAGGATGTGAGGAGTCAGTGGTTAAAGTACCACAGCGACAGCAGTATAACCTTCTGACGACTGCTTCTCACATCTCAGTGAGGTCTAAATGGGATTTACAAAACAAGTATAGTAAGTATTCAGGGAATTACCTTGAGATACTGTGGTTACTATTATTAAAGTTGTTGTTTAAATTGTCCGTGGTGAAGAAGTCAGGCTTAGTAGGTTGTATTCGTATTAAGAATTTCCACGACAACCTCAAACTGAGTATCATTGAGTATCGTCCTGGTTTGTTTGACAAGTGTGATCGCTCCGTACCGCTTCTATTACTACTTGGACAGAACCCTTTTCAATTAATTGAATTAAATCGAGTATATTTAGGCTTATACAGGTCTGGTTCTCACCTCACTGATGCACAGGAATTGTAGTTTGCGAGTAAAGCTGTAAATTCCTCAATCAAAGTCTTCCGTAATAATCTTCTGATACGTGCAGTACAATCATGTGAAAATCGATTTTAAAATGATGATTTACTCATTACAAACTCTAGCAGTCCATTGTGTAAAGTGATCCAGTGCTGACACTCCTGTATAGAGATGTTTCTGTAAAACTCAGGATAAAAGAGCCAATGCAATCCGTTAAGTCAATATGCAAAGATCAAGAATTTCATATCCCAATGTTTTCTATACGGCACTCTGTCTTTGCAGCAGGGGTCAAAGACCCCCGACAACACGCCGTTTATTAAGCCTATTCACAGTGTTCATGTGAGGTCACTGCACTGATTCACTGAGCGAATGAGTCACCTGCACTGATTCAGTGAGCGAATGAGTCACCTGCACTGATTCAGTGAGCGAATGAGTCACCTGCACTGCACTGATTCAGAGAGCGAATGAGTCACCTGCACTGATTCAGAGAGCGAATGAGTCACCTGCACTGCACTGATTCACTGAGCGAATGAGTCACCTGCACTGATTCAGTGAGCGAATGAGTCACCTGCACTGCACTGATTCAGTGAGCGAATGAGTCACCTGCACTGATTCAGAGAGCGAATGAGTCACCTGCACTGATTCAGTGAGCGAATGAGTCACCTGCACTGATTCACTGAGCGAATGAGTCACCTGCACTGATTCAGTGAGCGAATGAGTCACCTGCACTGCACTGATTCAGAGAGCGAATGAGTCACCTGCACTGATTCAGAGAGCGAATGAGTCACCTGCACTGATTCAGTGACCGAATGAGTCACCTGCACTGATTCAGTGAGCGAATGAGTCACCTGCACTGATTCAGAGAGCGGATGAGTCACCTGCACTGATTCAGAGAGCGAATGAGTCACTTCACCTGCACTGATTCAGTGAGCGAATGAGTCACCTGCACTGATTCAGAGAGCGAATGAGTCACCTGCACTGATTCAGTGAGCGAATGAGTCACCTGCACTGCACTGATTCAGAGAGCGAATGAGTCACCTGCACTGATTCAGTGAGCGAATGAGTCACCTGCACTGCACTGTTTCAGAGAGCGAATGAGTCAACTGCACTGATTCAGTGAGCGAATGAGTCACCTGCACTGTTTCAGAGAGCGAATGAGTCACTTCACCTGCACTGATTCAGAGAGCGAATGAGTCACCTAACCTGCACTGATTCAGTGAGCGAATGAGTCACTTGCACTGATTCAGAGAGCGAATGAGTCACCTGCACTGATTTAGTGAGCGAATGAGTCACCTGCACTGATTTAGTGAGCGAATGAGTCACCTGCACTGCACTGATTCAGAGAGCGAATGAGTCACCTGCACTGATTCAGTGAGCGAATGAGTCACCTGCACTGATTTAGTGAGCGAATGAGTCACCTGCACTGCACTGATTCAGAGAGCGAATGAGTCACCTGCACTGCACTGATTCAGAGAGCGAATGAGTCACCTGCACTGATTCAGTGAGCGAATGAGTCACCTGCACTGATTCAGAGAGCGAATGAGTCACCTGCACTGCACTGATTCAGAGAGCGAATGAGTCACCTGCACTGATTTAGTGAGCGAATGAGTCACCTGCACTGCACTGATTCAGAGAGCGAATGAGTCACCTACACTGCACTGATTCAGAGAGCGAATGAGTCACCTGCACTGATTCAGTGAGCGAATGAGTCACCTGCACTGATTCAGAGAGCGAATGAGTCACCTAACCTGCACTGATTCAGTGAGCGAATGAGTCACTTGCACTGATTCAGAGAGCGAATGAGTCACCTGCACTGATTCAGTGAGCGAATGAGTCACCTGCACTGATTCAGAGAGCGAATGAGTCACCTGCACTGATTCAGAGAGCGAATGAGTCACCTAACCTGCACTGATTCAGTGAGCGAATGAGTCACTTGCACTGATTCAGAGAGCGAATGAGTCACCTGCACTGATTCAGTGAGCGAATGAGTCACCTGCACTGCACTGATTCAGAGAGCGAATGAGTCACCTGCACTGATTTAGTGAGCGAATGAGTCACCTGCACTGATTCAGTGAGCGAATGAGTCACCTGCACTGCACTGATTCAGAGAGCGAATGAGTCACCTGCACTGATTTAGTGAGCGAATGAGTCACCTGCACTGATTTAGTGAGCGAATGAGTCACCTGCACTGTTTCAGAGAGCGAATGAGTCACCTGCACTGCTCTGATTCAGTGAGCGAATGAGTCACCTGCACTGCACTGATTCAGTGAGCGAATGAGTCACCTGCACTGCACTGATTCAGTGAGCGAATGAGTCACCTGCACTGCTCTGATTCAGTGAGCGAATGAGTCACCTGCACTGCACTGATTCAGTGAGCGAATGAGTTACCTGCACTGCTCTGATTCAGTGAGCGAATGAGTCACTTGAGTGAATTCAGGGAGTTTGACTGATTCAGTCTATGATTCAGACCAAAGACTGCAAGACAGTCTGATTCACCAGTTGAAAGATTTATTTCAAAACAACAACAAAAATCACACAAATTGAGCACATTGCGCCAGTGGCGTAGGCAGAAATTGTATTTTCGGTGGGCCAGTGAAAATGTGACTGGGCCTATAGTTTTTCCTAGAAAAAAAATGACTTCAATAATAATTAACATTAATAGACGAGCTGAAAAAACAGTTAGCTGCAACACCTTTATATTCGGCAAATCATCATGTTCAACCAACAGAGCTCAATAAAGGCTGGACAAACCAGTATAGACAATAACCTGTCTATTTTATTCTATTTAGCAGTGCAAATACAGTTCACCCGAAGATAAAGTAAGCTAAAATAATCATATCACAGTTAGATCGGCGGATAAACCCGCGTCAGGCTGACGGGGAGAGAGGGAGCAAGAAGCGGCCGGCGCCAACACCTGACTAGCCTTCTCCTGGGGTAATGAGTCTGAAGAACTGGGCTGGGTGGACTCGGACTCTCGCTTTTTTTCAAATAGCACATTAAAGAAAGTTTAGCCATTATTGTGGCGCCGACGCCGCTGTGAGTTTTCCTGTCGGACCCCCAGCAACCATAGCAACCAATAATGTTCCGGAGAGAGGCTTTCTACAACTTGCTTCACCGGTTAAAATTTATTCGGAAAACAAATTAAACACACACAGCAGTCAACAATTAATCAGGTATATATTAATATATTTTCATAAATACATTTGAATAATAAAAATAAAATAAAAAATGTATTTTTATCAAACTTGCCTGGGCGGGCCAGTGAGTAATGTGGGCGGGCCAGTGCCGCCCTGGCCCAATACTGGCTACGCCCCTGCATTGCGCTGTATGTGCAGTCAGCAGGGCAAAAGAAAGTTTACAATCATAATCATCACGTGCCCAGAACACCACAGACCATGGCTTTACGTCATTTTTTATTTTCATGTTTCCAGTCATTCTTTAATTTCATGTTTCCAGTCATTCTTATCACAACCAGACTCTATCAGCTCTTTGGTATAGCTGACTTCACACTCAAATCAAAGTTTGTATAACTCAAAAACAAACTACAAACAACAGGAGAAGAAGATAAAGATATATCAGCACAGCAAATTGTGATAGGCATGCAGTTTGCTGACGCGTCAGGACACACAACTCGGCAAAAACATTTTTGCTGTAGAAAGACCTCAGAAACACATCAGAAGAAGCCAAACACACACACACACACACACACACACACACACACACACACACATCTACTTCAAACATCAGGGTACTTCAGTCAGCTCAATGTGATCATGAACACGGCGATCTCAGGGACTAACCCAGCTAAGGGAACCACGGCAAGGTTCTCTCAACAATATCAACAAATGTATGACATATTAATAAACATACTTTTAGAGTTATCATGGTCTTAATAACGTTCTGAAAATGTTAGCACAAAAACGTTATTTATACAGTACTACATCATTCATGAATGATTTTCTGATACATTTTAATTGTAGGCTATAGTCTAACTTTATATGTTGTTAGTCTACATTACTTTTTAAAGAACGTTCAGAGAACATTATTACACAAGAATCTCTCCCATAATGTTTGCAAAATGATTACATGGACAGTTCCCTTTATGTTTTCCCAAGCGGTCACATAACAAAGATAATTTTTTAAAGAATATTCAGCAATAATCAAAACAGCATGTAAACAAACAACAATGCAAGATGGAAACTATTGGCTAAGTTTTAATATTCACCATGAATAAAAATGCTTGCTCATGAATAATGTAGGCTATATTCGCATTATTATTATTAAGGTTATACATACTAATTACTCTGAATTTATATTTACAACAATAATTAGCGTCATTCACAGCGTTGAATAACTGTACCTCCAGCTCTCTGCGCGCGCCCCGGCCGCGGGCGCTCGGCTCGTCCACGCTGCAGGTCGCGCGTCTGATCATCAGGTGTATCGGGTCATCCTTCGCCACCATGCTGACGCCCCGCGGAGGAGAGTCGCACGCGATGCACGCCCGCTCTGCGGAGCGCGGACTACAGCGGCACCCCGAGCGAAAGAGACTCCTGCATCACTGTGTGTGTGTGTGTTTGTGTTTGTGTGTGTGTGTGTGTGTGTGTGTGTCATCTGCGAGAGCTGGTAAAGTTCCACTCCAGCTGCGCGCGCAGCGTGAACGCGCACGGCGAGAACGATCTCTCACTCAAACCGCATCCGGGATCTGATGATAAACTACTGGTCGAGAAGGAGCTCAATAAACCACTGGGAATTTATATTTTCTCCATTAACGTCAACTGCAAACAATAGGTAGCCCATAGATGGGACATGAGATATAAACCTATAGCAGCAGACAGCAGTTGAGGGAGACTTTTCTATAGGCTACAGGTGAAACTCGAAAAATTAGAATATCGTACAAAAGTTAATTTATTTCAGTAATTCAACTTAAAAGGTGAAACTAATATATTATATAGACTCATTGCATGCAAAGTGAGACATTTCAAACCTTTATTTGTTATAATTTTGATGATTATGTCTTACAGCAATATTCTAATTTTGAATTTGGGGTTTTCATAAGCTGTAAGCCATAATCATCAACATTATAACAACTAAAGGCTTGAAATATCTCACTTTGCATGTAATGAGTCTATATAATATATCAGTTTCACCTTTTAAGTTGAATTACTGAAACTTTTGCACAATATTCTAATGTTTCGAGTTTCACCTGTAAACTAGATAATTAATAAACCATAAAGACTAACCATAATGCTGCATGCAATTATAATTGTTATTGGCTGCTTTATTTTTGAATGCTGAGGTCAGTGGCCTGGGAGGTTTATACACACTTTATATACTGTTTCAGGCTCAGTGTGAGCGGTGTCTGAGGCTGATCTGGGGTCAGTGTGCTGTAGGGTTCAGTGAATAAGCAGTGTTCAGTGAGTCTGTTTCAGGCTCAGTGTGAGCGGTGTCTGAGGCTGATCTGGGGTCAGTGTGCTGTAGGGTTCAGTGAATAAGCAGTGTTCAGTGAGTCTGTTTCAGGCTCAGTGTGAGCGGTGTCTGAGGCTGATCTGGGGTCAGTGTGCTGTAGTGTTCAGTGAATAAGCAGTGTTCAGTGAGTCTGTTTCAGGCTCAGTGTGAGCGGTGTCTGAGGCTGATCTGGGGTCAGTGTGCTGTAGGGTTCAGTGAATAAGCAGTGTTCAGTGAGTCTGTTTCAGGCTCAGTGTGAGCAGTGTCTGAGGCTGATCTGGGGTCAGTGTGCTGTAGGGTTCAGTGAATAAGCAGTGTTCAGTGAGTCTGTTTCAGGCTCAGTGTGAGCGGTGTCTGAGGCTGATCTGGGGTCAGTGTGCTGTAGGGTTCAGTGAATAAGCAGTGTTCAGTGAGTCTGTTTCAGGCTCAGTGTGAGCGGTGTCTGAGGCTGATCTGGGGTCAGTGTGCTGTAGGGTTCAGTGAATAAGCAGTGTTCAGTGAGTCTGTTTCAGGCTCAGTGTGAGCGGTGTCTGAGGCTGATCTGGGGTCAGTGTGCTGTAGGGTTCAGTGAATAAGCAGTGTTCAGTGAGTCTGTTTCAGGCTCAGT
>JARWKJ010000393.1:0-10000 GCA_029959095.1 Rhinichthys osculus | reverse complement strand
CAAAAACAAGCTAATTATAGTTCAGTGATTAGAAATAAGTGCTGGAAGTGTGATTTTTTAAGAGGATCAAGCATAAAAAGTTTCTACTAACTGACAGATTTCACTGAAATTGTCTCTACTTGCCCGTGGCTCTCTAAAAAGTCAAGATCTAAATTTGATGCCGTGAAGCTTGTAAAAGATTGAACATATGTATGAACTTTCGTATTTTTTCTAAATTTTTCTTAATTAAATTTTTTATTGTTTTATAATTATTCCAGAAAGTTTTTGACATTTTAAATGTAAGTGCT
This sequence comes from Rhinichthys osculus, assembly GCA_029959095.1. Lineage (NCBI taxonomy): Eukaryota > Metazoa > Chordata > Actinopteri > Cypriniformes > Leuciscidae > Rhinichthys > Rhinichthys osculus. Next base: position 9,713 of record JARWKJ010000393.1, on the reverse strand, counting down.
TTTTATGTACACGCAGCACATTTGTTTTTGCCCCCATTTTTCATGAGCTGAACTCAAAGATCTAAGACTTTTTCTATGTACACTAAAGGCCTATTTCTCTCAAATATTGTTCACAAATCTGTCTAAATCTGTGTTAGTGAGCACTTCTCCTTTGCCGAGATAATCCATCCACCTCACAGGTGTGGCATATCAAGATGCTGATTAGACAGCATGATTATTGCACAGGTGTGCCTTAGGCTGTCCACAATAAAAGGCCACTAAGTTGGCCTTTTTTCATGAGTTCAGCTCATGAAAAATGAAGGCAAAAACAAAACTGTTGCGTTTATAATTTTGTTCAGTGTACTTTGTATATATGTATAAACCTCCAGAGATATTATACATTTTGTATATTTGGTGTTTCCATGTCATATAAATGCAAAATTAAATGAATTCAAATAATCAGTACAATTTTAAATATTTTTAATTAAACAAAGAGTTTGAAGATTACCGCAATTATGCTACTCTCAAAAAATATATTTTATATTATATGCCCCCTTTAATATTATATGCACTTAATTATTCAAATTAAATAAAAACATAATATATGTAAGATATTCTGTATACATTAAAAATGTTTTTAGAAATGTTAAGGCATTTTTAAGTAAATTATTTGAGGTTAGAAAACATTTGAAAATGTATCGAACCTGAGCCATGAAACATAACAGAGATCTTAAAAAAAAAAAGAAGAAGAAAAAAGCAGAGAAACGTCTCATTTATTGGCACATCAGTGTGAATCACTGACAGCCACACATGACTGTTTCCACGCTTTGATCGGCCTGACGGGTGAAGTTTCTCATCTCCACTGCGGTTTGTTCCTGTCGGCACTGACAGCTTTACGTGCCGCTGAATTACTTCTGTACAAGGTGAAGACGCGTGAAGTAATTAGCCTCTCTAATCGCCCAATTTACGACCAACGGCCTCCGACACAAGGACACGCGACGAACCAATCACACAGAATTAGTTGAGTTAAGAGAACATGCGAGCACTCAGAATAGTTCCTGGAGGTTTATGGAGGTTATAATAATTGTATGGCACGTGTCCCACATTAAATACTGCTGTAGAATTGGACTGTTCATCACAAACATTAAATCAAAACTGATTATGAACGGTTTTCATTATCTTCACTGCAAAAATCAATAGATGGCTTTTTTCATTGTTTTCCATTGAAAATATGTATAATACAAGATAAACTTGTCAGAGAATATTTTGAATCAAGTTATTTTTCGTAATGTTTCTTTACAAGTTTTTCTTGTTGTAAGCAAAAATCTTGAAATTTTGATGTAAGAATAATAAACGTAATAATAAACAAATTCTTGATATCTCATGCGATATGGAGGACTATTATCATTAAAAATACAAAATAAATTAAATCAATTATCAACATATTAATTAAAAACATAAATAAATCACTTTTAAACTGACAAAATAAGTCAAGTTTAAACACAAATTAAACGATTTGAAAAGTAATTTATTTACATTTTTAAAAAAAATAATTTGTCTTATTTAATTAAAACGTTTGTAATTGATTGATTCATTTCATTTTTAAATGGCACACTCAGTCCTCCATGTGGTGTTGATTTTAAAGTACATTTTCTATACATTTTATTAATTGTTTAAAAAAATTTGTTAATATTTTTTACCAAAAAATGAGACCAGAAACATATTTTCTATCGAAGTATACTAAAGCCACGTAGGTGGGATAAAAAATTACTCAATAATATCATAGCCTACATTTCACAATCCAGTCAGATCCCAATGGATAAAATCAAGTCTCGCCCTACATTATTTCCTGAAGTTAAATGTCATTTTTCTTGCTATTTTAAAGTAGAATGAACAGACAGCAGATCCTTCAGTAGCAGGAAGCGCTCAGTACCTTGACGGAGAGCAGTCGGGTGAGATATATCTCAGTGATGGCTTTGGTCATGGATTTATCCTTTATACTCCCTCTCTTAGACTTCATCTCATCCAGCTCGTCAGCCGGTCGCACCAGGTGAAACACTTTATCATCATCCAGCAGGGCGTTTCCTGGGAGTTTGGGTGAAGAGAGTGTATAAGTGACGAACCCATCTGAGCGTGTACTTCAGAGATGTCAGAGGAAGTTAGAAAGTAGACATCAACTCACTCTCTTCATGGTTATCGTGATTCTGGTCATACGACTGTTGTGTGTGCTGAACCCTGGAGAGGACCACTGTTGCGTTATCACGTACCTAAAACACACACACGTACACACACAAAAGGAAGCGGCGTCACTTTTAGAAACAACAAAACTCAAGTCTAAAAATTCACCAAATCAACAAAAATTTAACGCATTTGCTTTGTTTAAAACCTAGAATGCATTTTAAATCATCATACTGTAGATGCTTTAAAATATTTTATTTATTATAATTAATTTATTAAAAAATTATATAAATTGATTACAAATTTTATTATAAACATTTATAAAATATGTAAAATATACATATATATTTTCCATATTTATTTTATATAAATGCATATGCATAATATATAAATAAATACTATATTATAAATAATATACATAATGCAGCATATCAATATAATATAATATATACTTGATTTTATCCATAATGCAGCATATCAATATTAATGAATTGATATGCTGCATTATATATAACAGTATGTATTCACAATATATTTACATAAATTAAGAAAATACATAGTAAATACATTTTGGTTGTATACTCAGTAAAAAATATTTTCCTTAAAAAAATACAAATAAATCACTTTTAAACAGACAAATAAATAAGTAAATTTTAAACACAAATTAAATAATTTGAAACAATTTGAAAAGTAATTTATAATTTATTTTTCTTTTGAAATAATTTGTCGTATTTAATTAATAAATTGGTATCTGATTCCTTCATTTTATTTGTAAGTGGCACACTATATATATTTTTGTAAAATATACTGATTCAGATTGCTTCAGTTGCAAAAAAAGAGAGAAAAAAAGAAATCACATTTACATCATTTTTTTTTTTTTTAAATACTACACATTTTTAAAAGGGGCTTGAGAAATGCAGTTTCAGAGGTTTTACTTATTCAGATGACCAGATTATTCATGATGATTTTATATTGAACTAACCTTAACCCTCTGGGGACTAAGCCCTTTTTGGTCCGTTTTCTCTATTTTTACATTTGGGCTTATAAACCATATGTAATGAGATGGAACACTATGTGTTTGGTATCTATGGATTCAGAAGACCCTAAGCTAACATAAGCATGCATGTAATGTGTTTATAAAGGAAGTATAAGTGAAAAATGTACTATAAATTAGAGAATTTCAAAAACGGAAATTTTTGTCATTTATTTCTGAAAATCACACATCACACAACAATAGTGAACAGTTTTTAAACAAAAAACATATTTGTCAAAGCCTTTGCTTGACAGACATGTGTAATTGTTAAATAAAATGTGTAAAGTACAATGAAAAATTTTAACTATTTACAAATAGTCCCAGGCGTTTTTCTTAGGAATGCTTAGAATTTTCTAAGCAATGCTTTCTCCTCGTCACTCTCCAGTAATTGTTCCAGAGCTTGTTCCACCGTAAATCGTTTACTGCTTGCCATCATAAAAGTGCTAAAACAATAAATAATGATATAATTGTATGTATATATATATAATAATTGTTCTGTCTCTCATATTTCTCTGATAATCCGCTCCGTAAGCCTCCGTTTGCTCTCTCTCCTTCTCTCCATTCAACGCTGTTTGCGTCATATCCCTAACTATATAGTACCACCCCTTGCAAGGCTACAGAGTCCTCTGATTTGCTAGATACATCATGGTAACCTTCCTCTGATTGGGTAAGAAAAATATTTCTCCATCGGCAATTTTTCCATTGGTTGTTGCTTGCGGAATCTGCCAAACAACATCGATTTCATTGGCCCTTTAACATAGTGGTATTGCGCAACAAGGAAGTGTGTATATTTACAAGCCGGCTAAGTTATCACTGTTTTCAGCAGAATCTGAGGAAGACGGTAAAAAAGACCGCACCTCTCTATCATTAATAGTTTTTAAGATATTTACACATTTGTAAAAGTATGCCATTTTTGGGCGGTACCGCCCAATCCGTCCCCAGAGGGTTAACATCATCATTAACAAGCACATCATCACATTTAGGAACATGTCAAATAAAACACAGCATCATGGGCGCGCTCACGTTATAATGCGCCAACGTGTTGATGCGTCTCCACCGGCCCTCCTTCTGTGACGTCACGTCTAGATCCGACAGGGTCTGTCCCGTGGAGCCGGGCCGCCATTCTGTGGAAGACGCCAGAACACACGACGATAAAGATAGTGTCATGCTGAACCTGTGTGTGAGATCACACGCTCACTCGCTCACCCAGGGTGACGCTGTCGACTTTGGGTCTCTGAGAGTGCGGCAGGTTTTTGTAAACCTGCTCGATGATCTTCTCCTTCACCTGAGAGATGGTGTCACAGTTCAACACCTTTACCGGGGTGATGTCAGGCCCCTCGCCCTGAACCAGCACCTGTAGATTCTGGGGTCAAAGAGCAAACAAATCATCCAGAGCCATGCGTATTAGCCATATTAGCTTCAGTTAACCATAACAACACTGTTCAGGGAAGAATGTAAACACTTAAACACTAAAAGACTAAAACACACACCAGCACGATGTACTCCACATCATCTCCGAGAAGGCCCGTGTCGTTCAGTGTGTATTTGGCTTTCTTAACCTGTGCGTCCACCGGCCCCTTTTCAATCTGGTGCTTTATGGCCCTGAAGAGTTTGTACAGCGGTTCTCCGGCCGAGTCCTGAACAAACACAAGCACTTTAACACCGCCTTATCCTAACTCGGCCTGGAAATCAGCTGTGGCTTTGAAGAATTTACAGTTCAAGTGTGTCACTGACTGAAGTGCTGATTCATGCAGATGAAGAACAGAAGCTGCTTCATTATCATCATTCATCATCACACTCATGCATATCAAAGCTTTACTGAAACATCCCGTGAGCAGGACACATCCAAGCCAAACCGTTTAAGTAATACAACCTGTAAAATATTTCAGATTTTATTTTGTAATTATTTTTCACTTTTTCCCCCGCAATTGCGAGTTTATATCTCACAATTCTGACTTTTTTCTCGCAATTGCAAGTTTATATCTAAAAATCTTGACTTTTTTTCACGCAATTGCGAGTTTATATCTCACATATTTGATTTTTTTTTCGTTATTGCGAGTTTATATCTCACAATTCTGACTTTTTCCTCGCAATTGCAAGTTTATATCTGGCAATCTTGACTTTTTTTCACGCAATTGCGAGTTCATATCTCACATTTTTTACTTTTCCCCGCAATTGCGAGTTTATATCTCACAATTCTGACTTTTTCCTCGCAATTGCAAGTTTATATCTGGCAATCTTGACTTTTTTTCACGCAATTGCGAGTTCATATCTCACATTTTTTACTTTTCCCCGCAATTGCGAGTTTATATCTCACAATTCTGACTTTTTCCTCGCAATTGCAAGTTTATATCTAACAACAATCTTGACTTTTTTTCACGCAATTGCGAGTTTATATCTCACATATTTGATTTTTTTTTCGTTATTGTGAGTTTATATCTCACAATTCTGACTTTTTCCTCGCAATTGCAAGTTTATATCTGGCAATCTTGACTTTTTTTCACGCAATTGCGAGTTCATATCTCACATTTTTTACTTTTCCCCGCAATTGCGAGTTTATATCTCACAATTCTGACTTTTTCCTCGCAATTGCAAGTTTATATCTGGCAATCTTGACTTTTTTTCACGCAATTGCGAGTTCATATCTCACATTTTTTACTTTTCCCCGCAATTGCGAGTTTATATCTCACAATTCTGACTTTTTCCTCGCAATTGCAAGTTTATATCTAACAACAATCTTGACTTTTTTTCACGCAATTGCGAGTTTATATCTCACATATCTGACTTTTTTTTCCGTAATTGCGAGTTTATATCTCACAATTCTGACTTTTTCCTCGCAAGTTTATATCTGGCAATCTTGACTTTTTTTCACGCAACTGCGAGTTCATATCTCACATTTTTTACTTTTTCCCGCAATTGCGAGTTTATATCTCACAATTCTGACTTTTTCCTCGCAATTGCAAGTTTATATCTGGCAATCTTGACTTTTTTTCACGCAATTGCGAGTTCATATCTCACATTTTTTACTTTTTCCCGCAATTGCGAGTTTATATCTCACAATTCTGACTTTTTCCTCGCAATTGCAAGTTTATATCTAAAAAGCTTGACTTTTTTTCACGCAATTGCGAGTTTATATCTCACAATTCTGACTTTTTCCTCGCAATTGCAAGTTTATATCTAAAAAGCTTGACTTTTTTTTCACGCAATTGCGAGTTTATATCTCACATATTTTAATTTTTTTCCGTAATTGCGAGTTTATATCTCACAATTCAGACTTTTTCCTCGCAATTGCAAGTTTATATCTGGCAATCTTGACTTTTTTTCACGCAACTGCGAGTTCATATCTCACATTTTTTACTTTTTCCCCGCAATTGCGAGTTTATATCTCACAATTCTGATTTTTTCCTCGCAATTGCAAGTTTATATCTGGCAATCTTGACTTTTTTTCACGCAATTGCGAGTTCATATCTCACATTTTTTACTTTTTCCCGCAATTGCGAGTTTATATCTCACAATTCTGACTTTTTCCTCGCAATTGCAAGTTTGGATATAAATTGCCAGTTTATATGTGGCAATCTTGACTTTTTTTCACACAATTGCGAGTTCATATCTCACATTTTTTACTTTTTCCCGCAATTGGGAGTTTATATCTCACAATTCTGACTTTTTCCTCGCAATTGCAAGTTTATATCTGGAGAAGCTGCGTTTAGCATCTCTGCTGTACACGACTGGAACAAATTACCAGAAGATCTTAGATGTGCTCCAAACGTATTGATTTTTAAATCCAAGTTGAAAACATTTCTTTTTTCACGTGCTTATGACTGAGGTCTTAAACCTAGCTGTACTGTTCAGCCTTACAGTTTCTTACATCTTTTTATCTTATTGTTTTAATTTTTTCTTGTGTCTGCTTGTATCTTGTATTTTTATTATGATGTTTAATTATTTTTCATTGTAAAGCGCATTGAATTGCTTTGATGGATGAACTGTGCTATATAAATAAACCTGATTTGATTTGATTATATCTAAAAAGCTTGACTTTTTTTTCACGCAATTGCGAGTTTATATCTCACATATTTGAATTTTTTTCCGTAATTGCGAGTTTATATCTCACAATTCTGACTTTTTCCTCGCAATTGCAAGTTTATATCTGGCAATCTTGACTTTTTTTCACGCAATTGCGAGTTCATATCTCACATTTTTTACTTTTTCCCGCAATTGCGAGTTTATATCTCACAATTCTGACTTTTTCCTCGCAATTGCAAGTTTATATCTAACAACAATCTTGACTTTTTTTCACGCAATTGCGAGTTTATATCTCACATATCTGAATTTTTTCGTAATTGCGAGTTTATATCTCACAATTCTGACTTTTTCCTCGCAATTGCAAGTTTATATCTGACAATCTTGACTTTTTTTCACACAATTGCGAGGTCATATCTCACAATTCTGACTTTTTCGCAGTTGCGACTTTATATCTTAATTGATTTTCTCACTATTGGGAGTTTATATTTCAAAATTCAGACTTTTTTTTGTGAAGTTCTATCTTTGAGTTTATATCTCACAATTGTGACTTTTTTTCCGCAAATGTCACAATTCAGGACTTTTTTGCAATTGCGAGTTTATATCACAATTCTGACTTTTTTTTTATTTTTTTATTGTGAGATATAAACTCGCAATAGCAATTTATAAAGTCAGAATGGCAATATATAAACTTGCAATTGCAAGAAAAAAAGTCAGAATTGTGAGATATAAAGTCGTAATTACCTTTTTTTATTCTGTGGTGGAAACAAGCTTCCATAAAATCCTGATGTATTGTGAAATGAAATATGAGCGAGTCTTTACGAATGTGCGTCCTGTTTGATATTTTACCTTAAGGTACTGATAGAGACAGATGGACATCCAGTTACTCAGCATCCTTTCCACCACAGTCTCAGACCTGCGAAAACACACACACACACACACACACACACACACACACACACACACACACACACACACATTATTTATTATAAAACTGACAGTTCTGGCTCTGAAAACTTGAACGAGTCACATTTGAAGCTGTCATTCAATCGGATCTGTCAGTTAAACACTTTAATAACACAGCGATTTGCTGAACAGCCTTCAGTCAGGCGAATGAACTAGATTACATGACAGAATAATTGTATTATGATTACTATGAAGAATTACCATAGTTATTTATTGAACACTTATGTGTTTTTATTATGTTGCGGTTGCTGCCTTTTAATGAAAGCAACAAGCCACTTGAGGACATACATTACAGAGATTTTAAGTGGTTTCTGCTTCAACATCACTCCTTAACTGTGGTAAGATCACGATAACCCACGGCCTCGAGTGGCTTACTGCTTTAATGAACACTTGTACACTAATTTGAGTCAATAACAAACAACGATAATTAGCATCAGCACCCAACTATGACAATCAAACAAGCATGTGAACATGGCGCTGGTGAGTGTTGCGCATGTGTCTTTGGGACAGTGAGGTTTGTGTTTATTATTGCAGAGACAGACTTTTGACTAACATGGCATGTTTTGTGTGATATTTAGTGGCCACCTAATTCAAAACACTTTCATCCGGACTCCCAGAAGTTGCATAAAGCCAGCCAATCAGATTGCGGATTTGAAAAATTCTTGCCATTTTTATGCAATAAGACCTTTCTTGGGTCAGACGTCGTCTCACCTGCGGAGCAGCAGTTTAGGATTCTTGCTGTGAACGTAATCCTCCATGAGCCCCAGCAGAAGCGTCCTCATGATGTCTGTGTAATACTCCAGTTTACCGTGAAGCGCTACGGTCAGCAGAGACGCGAAATACACTTTGGCCCTGGCGTTGAAATCCGGACGGCCCTCCAGCGTTCTGATAAACTACACACACACAAATTATGGTTTACAAGCACTAATTAAATAAAATCGACTCTCCTTTATGATTAAAACTGTGGAGCATTCAGATTCACATCTTAACCGAGCGTCTTGTTATACTCTAATGATTATTATGTTTAATGATGTCTGGTTATGTTTGACTTTTGTGTGTCGTGGGTAACCATATAAATACTGGGAACATAATTACAGGCCAGTCTTAAAACACTGACGGTGTGGTTGTTTACGTGTATTCATGTGTGTCATTAGATGTAAAAGTTTAATTGTGTTTGGGCCATGAATATAAAAGACCTTAATGAGAGCGCAGGAGCTGATTGAGTCCTCTGGGGCTCTTTCAGTGTCATTCGGTATAATTGAGCGAATGTCTGCTGGATGTCTATAGGGCTCCATCACTGATGCATGTGTTTGTCTGAGAAACCCCTCGACAATTATCGTCAAATATTAATTTACTGACCTTTCCCGCTATTAACTGTTTAAAACGAGCAGGTGAAGAGCTGTAGATGTCTAGAAATGCATCATAATTACAGTGTGTTTGTGTTTCGTACATTGATGAGGAAGGTTTTGCTGTTGAGCAGGTTGGAGAACTGGTTCAGCGCCTGGGTGACCGTAGCCCTGCGGGATTCTGGGATATC